>OZ025293.1:31993618-32292008 GCA_964019185.1 Maratus speculifer
AACTGAGATGGCCTAAAATCTTTCATGTAATTGAAATAACTTTTATAAAAACTAGTTTTGTAAATATGCATCTTCTTTTTTTTTTTTTTTTTTTTTTTTTTTTTTTTTTTTTTTTTACAGCGTAGTCATTTTTTTAAGTGCCTCCAAAAGTCGCGCGTGTAGCCCTTTCCGCGAAGTAGTGGCGGCACCCCAGCCCACCTACCTCCCATCGCCATCGAGAGCTATAATAATCTCGCTCGAAGTCTCAGCGGTCGTCTGGCGTATTTAATGCCCCGGTCAGATCCAGCCCCCCTCAGTGATTCTTTTGTTATAGGGTTTTACTTTCACGAGTAAAAAAAAAAAAAAAACACACCCTGTTTATATCATATATATATATATATACAGGGTGAGTCATAAATAGCGAAACAATAAGCTATCTTCTTAAATATTGCCCTTAGACCCATACTTCCAATTGCAAAAATTCATAAAAAAATGTGAAATTTTTGATAAGATAAATCGCGACTCCATGGGGGGTCTAGTTGAAAAGTTACGAAAATTAAAAATTTTATACGGCCCCCGTAAGACAAAAATTCCAATTAGGAAAACTTTCCTTATTCAGTCCTGAATAAGACACAAAAAGTTGCATCTTCCTATCTCCAAAATTCACAAAGTTATAGCCGTTTAAAAAATTCATCAGGTTTTAAGGGATTGGACACAAATTGAAATGCGCGCAATTCAAAAAACAGTGTTACTTTGACAGTTCTTGAAAACACGTAAAAAATCTATTTCTTGAGTTAGATTTTTGATTTTTTTTTCTTTTTTTGTGATGGTTAGCCTTATAATTTGCTAAGAAAATCACATTCTAAAATTTCTCATACAAGTTATAAAAGTTTCATGTGGTTAGTACTGGTTTAAATGAGACAATAAAAAAATCGTTATAACTCGTAACATTATTTATCGGATTTCAATTTCTTTCCATTTAATTAAAGATGAAAATCAGATTTTAGTTTTGTTCCAAGGTTTTTTTTATATTAATTTTAAAACTATTAAAAATGTTTATTGAAAAAATAATATAACTTTTAAAAAAATCATATTTTCAAAAGCAAACATTTTTTCAAATTTGCCGAAACAAAACTAATGTAAAAAAATCAAAAATGACGTGTTTCAAGTACTTTTTTCTTTTAAAAATTCTTAACATTTAATAATTTAAAGAAGAGAAATAGAGGATAAAAAATTCATTATGCAGAAAAACGAAGTGTATTGTTTAAATGTCCGTCAGTTATTTAAAAAAATGCTTTTTCTAAGATGCAGATTAAGTCTTTTTTTTTTCTTTTTAAATTTACGTCCGACAGCTTCAGGCTTTTTATCGTCCTCCAGAGGATATTAAAAAATTTGTATTCTGGGCCCAGGTAGGGCCAGGACCGAGTTGTTACTTTTTTCTGAAGACCCGCCAGGCCGGGCCTAGCGTACTTTTCATAAAGGAGGGAACTACTTCCTTCAACTTAGGTGCACTCTGGATGAAATTTTCAAACACGGTCTCGACAAATCCCGTATTAACTGTCTCTGACTGACTTAATACGTGCATAAAATAAATAAAATTCGGCTCAATCGAATTTTTTACAAAAAACATATAGATTTTAAAATCTTTATTTTACAAAAAAAAAAAAAAAAAAAAAAAAAAAAAAATGCTGATTTTGATGATTTAGTTTAGTGATGGGCGATTCTGGAAATTTTGAGAATCGATTAAAATCGACATCGTATAAAGCGGCATTGATCATAATAAGAATCGATTTCTAAATTCTAGAATCGATATTAAATTCGATGTTTCGATATTTTCAGATTCACACAGATAAGCTCAAAATTAGTAATTCTAAAGCTTGGCGAATCAGGAGAGACGCAACTATCGCCTCCCACCCCTCACTCCTATTTAGGGAGGCATAGAAGTAAGCTGTTGCAGATTTTAGAGTTGAATAATAAGAATTTGTCTTTTTTTATTTTGAAGATGTAATTTTAATAATAATTTATATTATATTTATTTTTTAAGGAAGATCTCGATAAGATAAAAAATAAGGAGAAATGATTTTTTTTCTTCATCCGAAACACAAGTATTTTTTAGTTATTCCTTCAACCAAACAAATGAGGACTTACTTCCTATAAACTTCATTCCTGTTAAAAATTCGCATACGAGCAAAATTTTGAAAGCTCTGAATTTACTTAAAAAGTTAATTGCTTTCTTCAGTTTTTTAGGGCGTCCTATAGGGGTGTGGGAAATGCAAATATTGCAAATCTTCTTTTAAAATAGTTGTGATGGTTTAATTGCACAATCAGCACATGCTAATTATTAATTATCCCCCAATTTAATAGTAGAAATTCTGCTTAAAATAATATATGTAACTAAAATTTCCTTCCCTCTTTAAAATATGTATCTCCTCACCTCATTTACAGCTTATAAATATCCTTCTTTTTTAAAGTCTACCAAATTTTCAGAAGCGAACGGGAAAAAATGTTGTTATCCTAAGAATCATTAACAGTGAAACAACAAACTTTTCTCTGGTTATCAAAAAATAAAAATATAGTAGGGTCATTTTCTCTTAACAGATCAATTTGAACATCATATATTTTTTAAAAATAATGTTAATTTTTTCTTTAAAATTGGTTTCCATTGTATTTAGACAATGTCTCTAACTAATAAAATAGTCAGCAAAAATCTTTTACTACGTTAAATACACAAAAATAAATTTTTTAATTTTAGCTAGACAGGGGAATGACAAACAGGCACAGGGAAATGACAAACAGGTATAACTACAAATTATTATTTTTTTTTTCACAAAATTTTATAGTAAATAAGAAAACATTATTATAAACAAGAGCTCAAAACCAATTTGATTTAGAATTTTTTTTATGGAGAAAATCAGTAAAATAAAATGCATTTGCCTGATCCATATGGTTTGGGTTCAGAGATTTTGGCTCTTATATCTTCAAACGTAGCTTTAGAATTGTAACAAAAAATCCAGTTCGTTGTTTCCGCCCATATTCCAAACTATAAAACTCTTATCTTGTGTGTTATGTATATTTTGGAAGTTAAGAGCTTTGTTTCACTTACTACCTTGTATTTTTAAAAAGGTCTCCTTGCATTATTCCTTTAAAAAATTGTTTTGCTTTTTCTTTTTTCAAACTGCTATTCAGTTTGGCAAATCCTTTATCAATATTTCTCCAAACACCACTTTACTTCAGGCGCTGCATTAATCTTTTTTGTGATATTTCTGATGTACTTTCCAATTGATTCTTGATTGTAATATTTGTCTCTAAGTCTACTAAACTTCTTCTTATACTTTTCAGAAGTTTGACGAGTCTTTAATAGTTTCTTTCTCAACTTTTCCAATCTGTTTAGCTAATTTTGCTCGATCCCTTCTAACTCGCCAACTATGACCAACTTTTTTTCTTCCATCTGACTATGTTTTGGATTTTTTTTCTGTCTCTTGGAATAATTTAGATTCAACTAAAGTAGTTTTAATAACCTTATTACCTTTTCCCGAGTTTTGCCTGGTAGTAAAACTGTTCTTTTGGCTTATTTGGCTAGAGCAGTCTTTGCTTTTTGTTAGCTACCCACATAGCACACATTCATCTATAAGTCATCTAGAAGCTGTAAATACAAGACGGCCAAAACATCTATAGGTTATCTAAAAATATCCACGATACTCTCTTTTTACGTCTATTAGAAATAACATGTGTGATCTCTCTGAGTTCCTCCAGACGTTGATTACATCCAGATAGTCTACAAGACTACATCTATAAGACCTCCAAGCAAGAGTATTTTTTCCATAAGAGATGTATAATGTGTGTTATTCGCAAATCCATTGGCTGCAGTCTTGAATATTTCCTAAGGACATGGAGTAAAGGATTTCCTTTAGATGTTAAAAGAGTGAAAGCCACAGATCGTCTGTTGCAGGTCACAGACGTCTGATAGAAATCTAAATTCGAATGTCAGATCGACGTCTGTTTATTTACTGATATGCACATCTAAATAACATTATGGAGATTATAGACGTATTCATACTATAATTCGACGTCTTATAGATAACGTGTGTTGTGGGGGTATAACCACTTGATTTCATCAAGTTCAACTGAGACAATATCTTTAGTAAGGTAGAAATCTTAGTGAGCAGTGATATTTTTCTTTTTTGCAAGACTATTTTTTTGATATATCTTCCATCGTTTCCTTTGAATTCTCTGACCTCTAGATTATAATTTGGATACTATGGAGATTATAGACGTATTCATACTATAATTCGACGTCTTATAGATAACGTGTGTTGTGTGGGTATAACCACTTGATTTCATCAAGTTCAACTGAGACAATATCTTTAGTAAGGTAGAAATCTTAGTGAGCAGTGATATTTTTCTTTTTTGCAAGACTATTTCTTTGATATATCTTCCATCGTTTCCTTTGAATTCTCTGACCTCTAGATTATAATTTGGATACCGGTTTAATGTTTTCAGCTACTTTCCCATGCAATATTTTCTGAACATTTGTTCCTTATTAAGAGGCTATTATAAATCTAACAGGTATTTTTATTAAGAACACTCATAAAAAACCATAAAACATTTATATTTTAATGAGCTAACAATGTTTTTAACCAAGCCGGCGAATAACTTTTTAAAACTGATAAATTATAATAAACACAAAAAATCTTATTGAATTTATGGTTGACAACCATCTAATCACCCTGCTTTGTCCGATTCATTTGCTTTTTGAGAGCACTGAGTGTTTATTTTTACTCAAATTATATACTTTAAAAAAAAAAGAAAGAAATAAAATAAATGAAATCCAACTTTTTAAAGAGCAATTTTTCATCTTTTGATGAATAGAACTAACAAAAACATGCATTTTTTTCTTTTAAAACAGCAAATAGTTTGCGATAGTTACATAAAATATTTAATTTTCTAATAAATATTCATAATTTGTGAAAATTAGAGACAGTTGTCATGCCCCTGTCTTACATATGACAAGGGAATGACAAAAAATAAGGTTAGCTTGTACATTATATTAACTATATACACAAAATTAAATTGCACTTAAAGAAAACTTTAAAAACTTAATACAAACAAAACCTTAATCGTTGATTCAGCTTTCTTTACAAAATTTAGGTAAATAAGAGAGACAGGGTAATGACAGTCAAAAAAAATACTTACCAATATGTAACTGGAAATCACCAAGTTTTACCTGTAAAAATTAATGCTGCAAAAAAGAACAATTTAAGAAATCTTCTCTGATGATGTCATTGTTCACAGATGAAATTCTGGAGTAATATAGGTGTTGCCACAGCTGAGAATCATTACTTTCATTTTATGAAAGGGGAATGACAACAAAACCAAGGGACATTTTTTATTATTTTTTTAAACAATGCAAAAAAATGAAAAGTTTTTATTTTTTTTCAAATTTAATATTCTATGATATTGTTTAATAATTTAACCAGCAAAAAAATACAAATATATTCGAATGGTCAGTTTTGGGAACTACTTTTGTGTTAAGGCGGTGACAGGGACATACAAGGGAATGACTTACGACATATAAAATTACAACATATAAAATTATTAATAGTATGTTTTATCGTGTTAGACATACATAAAAACATGTAATTAAAGTAGTCTAGCATTTACTTAATTTTCATACAAGTTTATTCATTATTTTAGAAGCAGAGACAAAAATATCGCTGTCTACAGAAAATGACCCAGTAAAGCGTCAATTATCTGAAGAAGTCGGAAGCGACCCTAATTCGGATTGATGAACAGCTAAATCCCCGATGGTCGTGCAGCGCGTTACCGATCATCGTGCAACAAATCGGTAAATTCTGCACAAAAAACCCATTTACCTAAATTAAGAGGAGTAAATCCCCTCCGAGCTCTCCTTTGTACGTCACCAATGAATACCCAAAACAAATCAGGAAAGCGTCTTAGCAGAATGAACCTCTATTCAAAATATAAAGAAAATCGGTAAATTATGCGTGAATAACCCATTTACTTAAAAGTAAGAGTGTTACCATCTGTTCCCCCTTTAAATTTAACCATTGAACACCCAAAACTAATCATGGATTCTTATAGATTTATATAGACTATGGCATTTTTCTTTTTTATAGAAACACCTCTACCTTTGCCAAATACATGGGCTACCAGGCAGAAATAACAGTCAGTTACGTGATTTGTCGACTCCCGCCACTTTATTGGCACTGCGAAACGAAATGATGATTTTTTGCCACTCAGCCAACTTTCAAACCTGTAGCACACGGACTACAGCAGAAATATAGAACCCAGCTTTTGTCTTGCTATTTTCTGTCTTCGTTAAATAAGTTCACGGCCTCATCAGAATGACCCTATATCTAAAATTTGTGTAAGATTTGATAATTCTGCATGAAAAACCATTTATCTAAATTAAGGGGGAATAGCCCCCCATTCCCCCTCTTTATACTTATCCCATGAACTCCCAAAACTAATCGGGAAGCGCCTTAACAGAATAAACCTATATTAAAAAATTGAAGCAAATCGGATATTTTTATCACGAGTTACTGCGTTATGAGCATACGTACATACATACGTAAGTACGTACATACAGAACTGGCGGACACATAAGCTCTCATATGTGAGCTAAAAAGTGCCAAGAGCATGTAACGAGGTTGGTGGAAAGAGGGGTAGCCACAGAAAAAAAGAGGAGATAAAAATCTTTCCAACGATATGTTACACTAGATGGTTTGGAAGAAACAAAAAGTGTACCCCTCGCCCCCGGGAAGGCAGGTAAACTCCAAAGGGGCTCCGACTCAAGAGAGTGGTTTGCTTTCCGAGCTACTCCCCTGGAGCCATTGGATAACATGGAGACGCATGGAATTTGAAGCGACTTTGACCCCTCGTGTAATAGCACTTTTATAGTGATATTACACTAGGGGTCAAAGTCGCTTCAAATTCCAGACGTCTCCATGTAATCCTACGGGACCGGGGGCGGGGTCACTCGCTTTCGAAGCGATTCCCCTGGTGCCATAGGATAACATGGAGACGCCTGGAATTTTAACTATTCGTGTAATAGCACTTTTATAGTGCTAATACATTTGGAACCAATTATACCTTTTACAAATGGAACCAATTGAGCACACTTGGTGTGGCATGCAGTGTTGTCTTGCATGAAGACTGCGCTTCCATTTTGGAAGACAGACTATGTAATTGTGCAAATGATCCGCAATGATGTTCAGATAGTTCGTGGCATTCATGAACTGTTTTGATACAACCACAGGTCGCAATGATGCCCATGAGAAAGTTTCCTAAAGTTTAATATCGCTAAAATTGACCTCTGTATAACCTGTTGTATAAGGGACAGCAACAGTTCTTATAGAAGACGGCGTACCTTAAAACATGAAGGATAATTAGTGTTTCATCCGACGAGACAACTCTCTCTCCCTGTGCTCCATAGTCCAGTCATGATGTTCACGGGCCAAGTAAAGGGGTATTTGGCGATGATACTTGGTCAACAGAGGCACATGAGTGGGATATTAGTCCCACAATCTCAAGTTCAACAGTGTCAGCTGAACAGTATGCTCCGAAAGAATTTTAATTGGATCTGTATTGTCTTGGGATGTAAACTGAACCAGTCTCTGGTGCCAATTTCAATTTAACAATGAAGGGGATCTCCGGCATCCAACGCAGTGGGTTTTACTGATGGTTTCACCGTCATTTATCCATTTTGTACAAGGACTAACAGCTATATGTCCCAAACAATTTATGAGACGTGCAGTTTCAAAATTACTCGTTTTGAGTCGTCGGGGGACTGAATTCTGTCCTCTATCAAAGTAGCTTAGATCAGTAGATTTTACCCTTACTGCTGGCAAGATCTAGACAATTACAAAGATAAAAGCTAAATATGAATATTTTATTTGTTTCTTATCTCTCAATCCCCCCAGCACAAACTAACATAGGTGTTGGGTGCACCTATACCCCGGGTTTATTCTAAAAAGAAAACCAAAAAGGCTATCTCGTAAGGGCCTGTAATTTAGCAGGACTTCATGATCGGTCGGCCTAGTCAGGTAATTGACAACTCCGAATTATTCAGTTATCAGGTTGTCATTGATTAAAAAAGGGAGAAAGAGACATTGCATTGTGAGAGTTTAGACGGATTACCCAACCTATGGCCCTATTGGTTTGCTAAGAGAAAAAGTAAAACTTAAAATGCATTAAAATTAGATTTCCCCATACTTAGCAACCCAACCCTACCAGATATACTTAATCCATTATTGACTTTAGACGGAAAAAAAACATTTTAAACAAGCATTGCTAGCTACTGGAAAAAAAGAAAATAAATAATTAAAATGGCTTTCATAAAAGACAACCAAGTGTTCTAATAATATTATACATTTATTAAATTTAATTACATTAATACTATATGTACAAAAGGTAAACAAGTAACTACTACTCCGTAAGTAAAAAGTTACACATACAGCCACAAGAAACTATATATTATACTAGCTGACCCGCCCGGCGTTGCCCGGGTCCGTATTAACAATATTAAACGAACTTGAAATTTGTATGATTTTATCATTAACTGGAAGCATGCAGAAATACATTGTCTGAAATACGTCGCAGCTGACTTTGTGAAAAATCGGTTTTAAAAAGAACAACTAATATTGAGCTCTAAAAATACTTAAAATGAGCAATGAGAAACACGGGAGGGAACATGTATCCAACGATTGCGTTAGTTTCGTGTTAAAGTGTTGATATTTACCCGTAAAAATCACTGTTAAATCACGTAACTAATTATTTTTTTCGCATAGAAATCCCAAGTGAAATATTTTGAATTTCAAACTAATTATATCACTCTTAATTCCGTCTATACCGTGAATGAAATCGATACGCGATGATAAAAGATTGGTATATAGTATTATAATTTCAGAACCATTTAACAAAAGTGTATATTTTTAATCAAAGCATGCGTAATGTATACACTGTGGACAAATTCCTAACCGTAAACTTTTGTACCATAACCATAATCTGTCTGTAACCTAACTGCGACTTAACATTACCCTACCGTAACTTAAATATAACATAAATGTAACCTAGCCGTCACTTTGAAATACCAATATAGAAGCATCATTTAAGATTTTGCTTGAAAAGTTAACATTCTTTCGTTTATGTCTTAAAATCGTCTGCACTCTGAAATCTAGATTTTAGATTAA
Source organism: Maratus speculifer (assembly GCA_964019185.1). Classification (NCBI taxonomy): domain Eukaryota; kingdom Metazoa; phylum Arthropoda; class Arachnida; order Araneae; family Salticidae; genus Maratus; species Maratus speculifer. The sequence continues at coordinate 32,002,810 of OZ025293.1, forward strand.
TATTTGTTATTTAAGTTTTCGCGCATGATTTTAAAAGATTGTTTTCATAAATATATTTTATATATTGACATAGAGTTATTAATATGTTGTTAAATTAAAAACATTTTTTCATCTACGTTATAAAGTATTAAAAAGTTCTGAAAAAAAAAAGAAAACTTTTAGTAATACAATTTTTAGTTCAAATCAAATGTTTTCAATATTCTTTTTTATTTTATTTTGATATTTAATTATTTCGAATTTATCAATTCCAATTATTTTAAAAGCAAACATTTTTTTAAAAATAAATAATATAATGGAAAAAAGACCATTTTAAAAAATTACTATTTCTTCGCAAAATACGCTTCAGCTGTAATTCATTTCTTTCAATTCGTCTTATTAATACAAAATCTCTTCTACATGCTTTTGTTTGGGACATTAAAATTTGAGCGATAAATGGTTTAATATTGCAACCCTTTTTTCGGTTTACTTCACCACCACCTATCTTTTTCCTCCATGGTTTACAACCGCTGTGATAAAAAATCATCTTTTAAACTGACAGCTTGCCAGTCTATAAATTTTAAAGGTCGGTTCCAGCTTTTTTAATTATTTATGCCAAAATTTTATGCAACCAACCAACCATAACTAAATGAAGGGAAAAAAAGAAGAAAAAAGGCGATTTTTTATGAGAGTGATCTTTGGAATTTAATTAATTACTCAGTTAATAAATAGAATTTCGAAATTCTGAAGCTCAGGTGCATCAGGAGAGATATTGGGCTACTCTCATAAAAATTTTGAGCTTCGTACGTCCCATAGATTTTGCTAGCCATCGCAGACACACACACACACACACACACACACACGCAGACAGAGCGATTTGTTATTTTATTAGTATAGATCTAAGATTAGCATATCCCTCAATTGACAAAGTCTCCTGGGCAGTATATTTCTCAAATTACATTTATAAATTGGCATATATATCTTGTAAGAACATATAAACAAAAAGGTACCTGGTACTCCACTGAACATTAGAAGAATCACCTGTACCGGGCCCGGTGTATATCCATTCAGGGGCACTTTGGGGTCTTTCACGAAACCAACAGGCAAAGCCTCAATGTTTAGCACGGGGAAACTTTGGGCGCAAAAATACCAAGCGACACCACAGAAAATATAAAACCAACATCCTCTGCATATCGTTCCTCTTCATCTGCCTCTCTCTCTTTTTTCCGAGAACGAGGAAAACTTTCTGTGAGCCCAAAATTTGCATAAAGAGTCCTGACTGATGAAAGAAAATTAACATACACCTCATAATTCTACTCACCAGCCAATCGGCTCACCTCGCACACGCCCCCGTGCAGCTAGGGGTCAGCGGGCCCCCTTATACTCCGGGGCCCTTCACCCCTCGTACTTCCTACGAAACAAGTTGGGCCCCACACATAGCCTTTACAGCCCGGCCATAAAACATGGTGTCATAAAAGACCTACTTTTTTTGTACTAACTGTCAGGATACCACTTTTATGACTTCGTAGTACAATAGGTCATATACCTATATATCGTACCCTGCATTTAAGTCTTCCCCCTATCAAATCAGTTGCATGGGAAAAACTTAATCCATTTGTTACTCATCCTGAATACAAAAAAACATAGACATAATACTGCCCTTGTCAAAACATGCTAACCATAATACTATACATTTAAAAGAAATTTACATTAAAAATATTCAAATAATAATAAAAAAATACATATGCAATAAAACAGCAGTGTAATCTATATACATTTATTCTTTTACGTTTAAATACCCTAAAAATGTTGGAATCACACCAACACTTACAAACAGATGAAAGCTCAAAAATGATACCCGAGACTCCTTTAACTACCATTTTCACCGTATTTTGTGCCTTCCACGTTATCTAGGAAAGTTCATTTTACAATGTGGGGGTGGTCATAATGTTTCGTCTGTCGAGTGTATTTGAATAAAAAATGCATATTTACTCTTATGCATTTATAGAGTCGTTTTTGTCAAAATAAAAAAGGTCGACGAGCTAAAGTGCGCACATTTTTTTGTGGTTTGCAATCCTTAGTGTAAAATTTGTTTGGCTGTTTTATGAATTTTGTAATTTTAGTTTTATTTTTTTCGCATTTAATGCTCTTATCTTTGCAAATTCAAAGTAATTTGTAATAAATGTGAAAAAAGAATACATTTTCACAGAGACATGTATCATTTTATTAAAAATTTTTTACTGAAAGTATTGAAAATATACAAAACTGTATTTTCGTAAAAATCGAACGTTTTCGACAAATTCTTGCTCATCATCAGGGTTATACATGAAACACACAAAACACAATGATAAAAACGTGAAATGTAGCGCATTACTGTTGTAGAATGAAATTAACAAATGAAATAAAGGGGGAGGGGGATTACATCTCGGCTTGAATTTTTCCCAACAGCTTGTACGGTAGCTTGGGAATATTATTAGACAATGAATGGTTGCATGATTTATCTTTTCTACATAAAATTTGTATTGACTCCTTAATTATTGAATCGTAATAGGTTAATGTACTTTTAATTATTTTAGTTTGATCAAAATGTATTTTAATTGATTCCCTTTGTATTAATCTCTAAAATTCATAGTTATACTTTTATAGAGATCGCTCGAAAAAATAACATTTGAGAGATGAATTACATTGAACTACATGTATATTTTGAGATTACTTCAGTGAAATTTAAACTAACTTCCCAAAATCTGTTTCCACCAAAGTAAACAAAAAAGATTCATTCTCCAATGATTGAAAAAAAAATAATTTATGGAGGTAATAATTCATATTGCAAGTTCTCCAACCATCAATCTTGCCATGCAAAAATAATTCGAGTATGCAATCTAATCAAACTTCAGTTTCATTCTGCTAGGTGAAATACTATACAACTCAACTTTCAAAACGTTTTCTTGACAAAGTGAAATGTAAATAAGCCAACTAACATAATATTTAATATAAAATTAAATGATTGACATTAAATGAACGATATTTTGGTTTAATGTATGGGTAGATATCATTAAAGGCATTTTTCAGAAAAAGTCAATGACCAAACTGGTCCCCAGGGTGGCTAGTAGATCTAATATTGCATTTTGAAGATTAAAACAAAAGGAATCAGTTCAAATTCCAGATCAAAATACATTTTGACCAACCTATTACAATTCAATAATTAAGTAATCTATAGAAATTTATGTAGAAAAGATAAGCCATGTAACCATTCATTGTCCTATAATATTCCCAAGTTATGATACAAGCTATTAGAAATAATTCAAGACGAGATGCAATTTTTACATCTCCCCTATCTCTCCCCCCCATTATTTTATTGGTTAGTTCCATTCTCTAATTGTAAAGCGTTAAATTTCGCATTTTTTTCATTGTGTTTTTTGTGTTTCATGTATAGCCCTGATGTTGAGCTAGAGTTGCTTGAAAACGCTTGGTTTTGACAAAAATACAGTTTTGTATATTTAAAAAAGTAAGTTTTTTTTATATAAAATGATACATGTGTTTGTGAACATTTATACGTATAATTGAAAGAATAAGTAGGGGAGAGTGGGGATACTTGAGCATAGGGGATACTTGAGCCACCCCTATTATCTCTACAGCTGGTTAATTTTTCTTTCTAAAACTGCCAATATGATAACATATTTATAGTTCTGAACATGTAAAAAAGAAATCACACATCTTGGTACCATTTTGAAAATATAGTGATTAATAGTTGTCTTTTCCCTATCTGAAGTAAATATTTGGGTGCATGGCTTTTTTGTTTTTTTGTAATCAAAGTTTTGTTTAAAGTTGCAACTATATACATACATTCAATAAGCATAATTTCAATTGTATTTTGAATTTAAAATAGTTCTAATAGCTGCATGCTTTATTTAGTAAAACTGTGGGAAACAAAAATAGTGATAGTGGGGATACTTGAGCCAATGAGAGTGGAGATACTTGAGCCATGCCTCAACCATCCCCACTAGAAATCAGGGGTGCCCAGAGAGGGGTTTGGTGACGCAACATGCGTCATACATTTTAGTTTTGGGGGGGGGGAATTTGAGGAAAAGTACATTTTTTTTGGGGGGGGGGATTTTTAAATTCTTAATATTTCCTTTTTTACTGTAAAAAAAATCTTGATTTTTTTAATATCACTTTAAAATTTTTTCAACATTTAATTTCCAGAAGTATTCCTGTGTTTTCTTTCTTTAAATTCTAGATAAGGGCAATAAGAGCTCATTCTGCTATGCTCGACTCGCTCTCTTTTGAATGTGCAGTAGATTATAAGTAGAATATATTTTACAATTGATATTCTGTTTAGGGGGGGGGGTCAATGTTAAAATATGAAGATTTTTTTTTGGGGGGGGGGAGAGAGATTTGCGTCATTGGGTTTGGAGGGGATGGTCACCTCTGCTAGAAATTAAACATGGGTGAAACAAACAAAAAATAAAATTCCATCCTTATATTCACTAATAGATATTTTTCTGGATAAAAGGGAGAATACTTTTTCATTTTATTTTTTTTCTTAAAAAAATAACGACCTTAAAATGTTTAAAAATGTATATTTTTAAATGAAAATATCTATTTTATTTTTCATTTTGACTAACAAAATAGCCTGTCTAGATAAATGTAAACATAGTTTTCAGTTTAACTTTCATTAAATTAAAATAACTTTTTAAAACGGTTTTACAGGCTATAATCTCTAATACTTTAATTAGTTAGGTCCAACATATTAAAATATTTATTTTTTAATATAACGTATTAAGATTAATATTTTATATTGAAATCGTAACCTCTGTTGCTGTAACTTTTTTTTAACTAAGAAAATTGAAGAAAAAATGGTAAAAAGAGCGCACAAAAAACAAGAAAAGCAACAAAAATCCCAGTTCAAACTTACCTGCATGGAGCCAAAGAGGAAGACAAAATCTTTTCCTGTGAAATCAAAAAAGTGTTTGAAATAGTAGAATGATACATGTGGCTTAAATTCCGACAGCTACTAAATTAAAAGCATGAGTTCGACAATATCATTAGAGGAAAATTCTGTCAATGATGGTGATGATGTGAAAAGAAAATCTTCTATTGATGATTGGTTACTAATAAAATATGCCAGAAAGAAAACTGTAAAAATATTTGTTGGATAAGTGCTTAATATTTTGAAAGAAAAATTTGCACGAAGAATTGCAGATTCCAAATTTAAATGGCTCTGAACTGAGGATGTTTCTACCGTCGTTATAACTCAAGTTGAAATTATCCTCCGACAACCAGTTTTAACGACAAAAAATGATCGTAAAGATCTTTGTCTACGATCGTAAAGATCGTAGAGATCTTTGTTTTCTCAATTGGTTTTGAAGTACTTTACGTTTCATAATTTATCATTCTGTAAAATGTTTGTGCAAAAATAAAGCGAAAAAAATTACTTTTGTAGGTATTTTTCCTTAGTGGCTCAAGTATCCCTTCAGCATGGCTCAAGTATCCCCGCCATGGGGATACTTGAGCCACGATGTAAAACAAAAAATAAACATTTATTATACATAGAAAAATAGTTCAAAATTAATTGAAAGTGGTTTTTAGTTGAAGAAAAAATATCAAATCTTCATTTTCAATATTTTATTTTATTCTAAAAAAATATAAAAAATTAAAAAAAACTAAAATTCAAAAATGGCTCAAGTATCCCCATCTTCCCCTACATGAATTGTGTATATTAATTGATCTTTTTTTTTTAGTTTTTTTCGAACTTTTAAGATAGGAATTTTTCCATTTTTGAACAACACAGATTTATTTTTGTGTATTTTAATATGTTGAGTGTCCAAACCGAGATCCACCTTATGTCACCGGTGACTGACAGTCTGAAATATGATACAAAACTTAAATACTTATTAATATTGCTTTAAGTAATTACCGAAAATGTATATGAAATTTATAATATATATTATTTACACTGTCAGTCACCGGTGATTGACGCGGCCTAAAAGGAAAGTTCAGTGTTAGTCAACGTGGCACTCAACGTGTTAATATTACTAAAAGGTGGTTATTTAAAGACTGTTTTTGCAGTGTGACAGATTGCTTTCTTTTTACAGTAATAGCTCCCTTTTCCAAGATTATACGGATTGAACATATCTTTTTTATGACAGAGTATCTGCAGTCATGAATAATTAATAAAACATTATCGTAACAGAAAAACAAACATAATGCGGAAAATATGTGTACGAAAATATAATAATAACAGCAGTTCGAAACGTTTAAATCTTTTCCTTTCGAGACGAAGGTTTTCATTTAATGGGATTTAAATGATATCTCATCCACTGGCGTTTAAGTGATTTTTTTTCCATCCTAAAGCTATCTAATGCAAACTAAACGCAATATTATTGCATTTCAGCTCGTGAATAAAGTATAATATGTTTTACCACATAAATTCCGTAGTTTAATCGGACTGGTTGAAAATTATGATGACTCTTTTAAAAGTGATTTTCTACTGATAAATCTTACATATGAAAAAAGACTTTGTGTTTACTAATGTTTCGAACAACTTTGTTAAGCAATTTGCGTATGATCGCATTATACTTTGCCTATAGTGAGATATAATGATAATTCGCCTACACAAGTTAATGCATAGTCATGCTATAATTTCAGAAGAGATGGCATAAAAGCATTGTCGCAAGTAAAACTACCAAGTATAAAATCTGAATGATTTTTACTCGTAAAAAAATTCATTAGAGGTCTTGAACTTTTTTTTATTTACAACATAGTGTCTTATAGGTGTAACCAGATCTATAAAATTTGGTTTTTCTCTTCAGTATACTGACGACGGTTCTTAGATACGGGTCAACATTTGTTACCCCCTTGGTTATTCCTAATTCTTTGAAAATACTATCATCTTTTTGGTAGGAAAAACATTGTCTCAAGTAAAATTTGAAATATAAAGTAAAATGAAGCATTTGCATAAACATCTGCAAATTATAATTTCATAGTTTATTCCAAATGATTATGAAAATGAGGAATCGATACTGCTATTTACGATTACATACTACGCACGATTTACGTAAAATCACTCAATAGAAATTAAGATTCTCGGTAATTTTACTATAATTCTCTCTTAAAAACATATAATTAAGGGCACATATAATTAAGGGCATTTATTCAGGAAGATCTTTGAAAACAAAGAGCATATTTTTCTCTATATCAGTACCTATAATCATCGGTCTTGCTTTGAGTTAAGGTCGTCAGAGCATTAGAAAACGAGATAACAAAGGTGACTGATAATGAAAAGAAAAGAAAATTGAATTTTTTTTTTTTTTTTTTTTTTTTTTTTTTTTTTTTTTTTTTTATAAATTGCATATTATTTACATCTGGTATTGGTGGATTATAACACTAAATGAATTGAGGCGTTCACATGGGAATTCTAGCAAGTGCTAAAAATGAAATTTTACGGGAGAGGCTACCTTTTGCATGCAGAAGACATTGGAGTTGCTAATTGAACTATCTTGCTATCATCATAAGAAATAAAATAAATGAAATTTATTTACTCTCTTTCCATGCTATTGGCCTTGGTATTTACCATTTTATCAACAAGATAACGGAAAAATGGATTTCTCGACACTTACACCCCTTCCCATATCAACGCCTCGATCGATACTTTTAATATTAATTAACAATTGAAAAATTATTATTAAAGTACTTTTAACTTTTTCTGCTTTTTTTTGACAAAAACATTTGTCATTACATTGACTAAATATCAATCATTATTCACATTATTTTCTTTTTAAAATCATAACGTTAATTAATTCTGGAAAATGTTTAGCTTAATTCTTCAAAATATTGACACTTTGCTTGATTGCATGTCATACACTGTAAAAAATATGACTATTTTGCTGCATCCGCCCCCCTGCATGTCCCCCGCTTTTGTAGATTATCACTCTTTTGGCCAAAGTGGTGGAGTGACGATGCAGCAAAATAGTCATATTTTTTACAGTGTATATCTTACACTGTAAAAAATATGACTATTTTGCTGCATCGTCACTCCATCGCTTTTATAGAAAACGACTGATTCAGGCTATCATGGAGCATTTTCACTGGCCAAAAGAGTAATAGCTTATCAAGCGGGGGAGTGTATACAGCAAAATAGTCATATTTTTTACAGTGTATGCAGGGTGTCCAACAAATAAAACCCCGATTTCAAAATTAAATTTCTCAAAAACAAAGATCGATAGAATTATGCGGTAAACGGTTTGTTTATTAAGAAAGCTGTAAAAATCTTATACAGATGTTTCGAACGGTGGATGTTTCGAAAAGATTGTGTTCTGATTGCAAAGAATGCTTGAGTTGACATTTTTCTTGTTTTAGATTGCTGTTAGAGAACGGGTTTTTCGGCATACAGTGCTACATTTTAACGATTTTTGGAATTTTAATTTCAGAAATTTCGAAATTCCAAAAATTTAGTTCGAAAAATCGCAAAAATATGGCACTATAAGCCGAAAAACTCGATCTCTGCAAGCAATCTAAAACAAGAAAAATGTAAACTCAAGCATTCTTTGCAAGCTGAACACAATCTTTTCAAAATATTCCCCGTTTGAAACTTCTGTGTGAGATTTTTACAGCTTACCTAATAAACAAACCGTTTACTGCATAATTCTATCGATCTTTGTTTTTGAGAAATTTAATTTTGAAATCGGAGTCTTATTTGCTAGACACCCTGTATATATAACCATTATATAATACTACAAATCATCATCTACATATATAAAAGATTTTATTATTTTAACTTGAATTTTTAAATTACGCTCTTGTCTATGAATGGAATTATAAACTAGACGCTCTTTTCCATAAATGGAAGTAATGTCTGGACAGAATGAGACAGTATATATTATTTTCATTATTTTTCTCGTTCTTGTTAAAATTAGACAGTATATCAGATGCTTCAAAATAGCGGTTATCGGGATTATTTTCCAAACTGCTGATGAAAGAAACGTATTTGGAATTACAAAACATACAAATAAAGAGTAGTTTTGGGGTATGGAATTTGTTTTATACGATGCTGAATACAGACTGAAATTTAAATTTTACATGGCCTATATGTTCTCTATAAGTCATATATAGAATATATATTTATACATACTCTGTGGCTGGTAAAACAGTAAAAATTATATTCTTCTCCGGCCCAAACGTGCGTATTTATGATATTTTGACTTTCGTGAAATTTCGAAGATTCCAAACATTTAAAAAGCATGTATTCGTTTGTTTGTGTACCAGAGTATGTAAATATCTTAACCCTTTCGGAATTCGGGTTCGAATTTTTTTCAATTATGGGAACAAAATTACTTTTACTTTAATAACGTTAATCATAGCTATCCGTATAGTCTTACTGAAAAATTATATCATTGCCTGAAATCCAACGAATGCACTTATTTTGTGTACTATTCAGTTCATATTTATATGATATGTTAAAAATGAGTGTTTTGGAGAAGTTTGAAAAATATCGTATTACATCTCGGTTTAACAGATATTACAACTTTCTAATGTTTTTTTGCGTTTTATCATACATTATTCGTTTCGAAAAGTAACCTATATTTTGCATTTTAAAAGTGAAATATATGTATAAAATGAAGGAATTGCCAGCGGTGCAAAGAGAATTAAACATTTATTCTTATTGTTATTACTAAATATCAAAACATAAATGAAATCATAATACGATAGGCATAGCCGTATACTATAATTTCTATAAGTAGAAAGTTGTAAAAGTAATTGTTAAGACAAAGTAATGCTCTATGAAAAGACATGTACACCAGACCCTAAAGGGTTAAATATTCAAAGTATCATAACTTGGTAAGTTTAGATCGTAGATGGTAATTTTTACAGTTTTATTTGTTAGAGAACGGATATTTTTTTATTGAATAAAATTTACAGAAGTCAAGAACCGTATAGAAATTTAAAATTTGGACTCAATAAGTATACAGCCCTTGAAAACCAAAGTTATGACTAAAAACTATTCTTGATCACCATACTTTTTGTAGTTAAAGTTCGTTTCTATCCTCAGAGGTTTAAGAGATAATGGCCATAAATTTTATTTTCAGTTACCCGGTATAGCTCATTTAACTCTTTCCGGCGCTAGCAAATTCTATTAGTAAAACGAGAAATTGTCGATTGACACAGGAATTTATAAAGGACTTGTCTACAAGCTTTCATTGTAAAAGCAAAATTATATTAAAATATTACTGGTGCCGTTTGCAAGTTTGGAATTAAAATTAGATGTTGCCGGCCCGGCAACACTGTGCAAGAAATGGTTATAAAAGAATGGGGCAAGTTTTAGCATGCTGTGATACAAACAAAGCATACAAATTAAATATATGAAACTAGGATCAAAATCGATTTATTCACTCAAAAATGCTGTCTATAACTACACCAACACAGACCGAACTTTTGCTCCGACATAAACAATAATGCAGGTATTTGTACAAAATTTTCAGCATAATTTATCATAAATTCTGTGAAATGCAATGAGTTCACGGAAAGTGTTGGAAGTGCACAGTATTTCTGATAGTAAAACCATTTGTACTGTGAACAACATTCTGTGAAGTACTGTGAAGTGCTTAGTTCAGTGTTGTTTGTCCATTCCTATCACTTTTCATGATATTGTCATATTTCACACAATGCAAGTCTGTTCCAAAATTTGTTAAACGCTTTATTAAGCTATCCTCATATCCAAAAGAGATACTTTCTAAATTCATTTTTCTACGAAAATTGGCAGAGGTTCTTACTCAAAAACTGTGTTACTGAATGACATTTTCCGTCTTTTGGTAGGAGCAAAGGAACTTTCAGACTTTGCGATTAAATCTGGCGTTTAGAACCAGATTTCCGTACGGTACAATAGGGCTGGGTTGGAGAAAAATATATCGCCATGTGACAAAATCGCTTATAACTCAATAACTAATTAATTTATTGAAAAGTGGAAAACATTTTTGGATTTCAAACAGTTTCAATAGTCAGCACATTTTATGCCTTTACGTTTAAATATGAGTCAGAATATGAGTCAGAAACTTTCGCATGTGTTAAACAGAGAGTTTGAGAATCGCCTGAAAAAACAAAATCTTTATTAGTAAGACATCCTGTTTGAAGACTAAATAAATGGATTGTTACCATGGTTTTACAATTATCACGTTTATATTTCCGTTATTTTTACTTTTACTTATTTATTTACTATGCGTAATAACAATTTGTAAACTTTTTTTAAGAATCTGAAGATTCTGAATGTTTTAAACTCAAAATCTATCGTTTCTATATAAAAAAAACAGACTTTTTTTTCTACGCTTTTAAAATTCATTCATTAAAATTCATCATATTTTCAGCAGTATCATCGAATACAAAGAACACAAAAATCATCTTCCCACTTAATTCTTAATAATAATCACAACTTTGCTTTCTATATCATTACCTTTTCTTGTTTACTTACAATCAAAACACGTTTAGCAGTCTAGACTTGACTTTTATTATTATATTGCAAACCAAACAAAAAAGATGTATTAAAGCAACCGTCTAACTTTAGCAGAAGTCGCCAAATCGAAGTCAATAAATAGCACTTTTTATCATACTACGCGCCCTATGTCTCAGCGTGATAAGCAGACCTTCGTATATAAATGCAAGATATGGCTGCAATAACAAAAGCTTTCTTTAAAAATGTATTTTTGGTTAAGCATAAATTTTAATAAAGCCTCGGTGGCACAGAACAATGCTCTGGATTAAAATTTATTGTTGGAATGACGGTAAGAAAGATTTTGTAATGTATATCATAAATAATTAATAGCGTAATATATATTATATTTTGCATCTGCTTATACATATACAGAGTGTTTCAAAAGGTCGTTTAAAGGTCAACTCTAAAATGCAATTTTTCATTGCCAACATGCATGTCTGTCATATCATGATAAACAAGATTTACATAGGAACTGACAGTCGAAAACGCGACTGTGACAGTGCAATTGCATCGTAACCTTAACGCAAAGAAAATATAACAAACGGTTAAAATAACCTTAATTTTTCAAAAAAAAAAAATTAATCGAAGTACAGAATACAAATAAAATATATTATAACTCATAACAAGTGCTCAAAATGTGACCCATTAGCCGTGATGATCGAACCAGGTGCCGCATTGAATTTTGAGAACACATTCCAATCGGCCCTTTACCATGATCCACTACGATTGCCAGACTAAAAAAAACCCTGGGTATAATCTTAAGTCTCTGTTGTAAAAGACACCTGCTTTTTGGCAATAAACCTCGTGATACGGATCGCTGAAGCGGTGGCACATGTACGCAACACTCTGGTCAGTTGGAATGTGTTCACGATTCCATGCGGAGCCAATATAAAGCACGCATCAAGGTTAGTGGGACTAATTTTAAACACTTATTACCAGTTATAACATTTTGCATTTGATTTCTGGACTTTGGTTAAGTTTTTTGTAAAATTAAGGTCATTTTAACACTTAGTTATTTTTTCTTTGCGTATCGGTCATGATGCAATTGCCCTGTCACGATCGCGTCTCCGACCCCCAATTTCTATGTCAAACTTGTTCATCATGATATGACAGAAGAACATGTTAATTTTGTAAACGACCCTTTGAGACACCCTGTATCTACATCTATATATGTATGCATATCTTTGCAAGTAATTTAATTTTTATGTACTATTGTCTATATTTTAAGATCGATAGACTGTATACACAAAAGATTTCAATGAAATCATTTGTATGCTCATTCCTGCAAAATAATAACAAAACCATGAACAGTCCTTGCTAATTTTCTAATTTTACTACTACATTTTCATTTTATAATGATGTAAAAATCTGTAAAAATATATATAAACAAAAACTCCTTAACATTATTATATTTGCAACATTCATTTAATATTTTTTTTCTTGCAACAATCGCAATATAAGTATAAACCATATAAATTAGCAGGAACAGATTATTTGTTTATCTACTTATAATATTTTTGAATAAAATACTGTAATTTATTTAATGTATGATAAAATGAATATTGTTTAATGTACAATGAAATATTATATTTTATTTCATTGACATTAGCTTGCTATTATCTAAGTATGAGCAATATTTCTCCCACAATATCTAAAATTATTGAAAAAAAATATCATACACAGAGATCTAAACTAAAATGAATTCCACCTCAAACATTTTCATCCTTAGTAATAGATGTAACAAGGTTTAAGTAATACTTTTGTGAAATTTAGAAAGCATATGTTCATAATTATAGACATTTATAAAAATATATGCAACGATAATAATATTAATTAACAAACATTACTGCTTCTTAATTGTTATAAAAATAATAAAAGAGAATATATTGTTTTTTTTTTTGTGTGTGTGTGTGTGTAAATGTGAGTCCATCCCCTCCATCTTTATTTCTTTTTAAAAGTTTTCCAATTTAGGCCTTTCTATAGCAAATGGTAATATAAATGGTGCGAAAATATGTATGTATATTTTTTAATTAATGAATTCATAAAACTGGTTATGCTTTGTAAATATGGTAAAGCAAAATAGTTTGCATGAAATATAAAGTCATGAGTTATTTATACCAATAAAAAAATGTTTGATGGTAAAGTAAATCTGCCACGGGTAGAGGTCTAAAAATTTGGATGTCCGAATGCACATGAATGTCAGATTTTTCCTTTTTTACTAATAATAATAAAAAAAATCTACTATAAAAAATCTATCTAGAAATGAAAATGCAATTTTTCATTGCCAACGGTGTCTTCCATTAAAATATATATATATAAATTTATTTTTAATATATATATTATAAACTTTGAATTCATGTTTTTTTTTCTTCCACGTGTTTACAAGTGTGAATATCGGAATAACTATTAAATAATACGAAAGAGAAAAGAAAACTATATCTATGTACATTTCCCTTTTTAAAAGGTATAATCAACTTTTTAAAAAATATATTGAAATTAACCTGAAAAATTATTTTTCGAATGCTATTTCGGGGATTTCGTTTTTTCTGATTTTTTAATACTGCTTTTGTTCTGCATACTGAAATTTAAAAAAAGTAATCGCTGTACACATACCTTTAAAGCAGAAGTAAAAATATTGACTTAATCTGCATGCATTTTACTTTAAAAATATATTTTATGTTTAAAAAATATTAATAATGAAACTTCGAAAAGAAATATTTTACAAAAAATGTTGCGAGATTTTCGCTTTTTCTGCAGTTATTAAATTTTCTTATTGCGATTTTAAAATCAAAAACGGTCGACTGTAGTTATCGTAGAAAAAAACACCTTGTGAAACGACGACGACAACAGATCATTACATGACGCAGCTGGATAACGTAGAATCACTTGTTTCAGTTTTAAAAAAAATAAGTGAACTTTCATATAAGTTGTGGCTTGAGATTAAGGCAGGGGAATAAAAACATGGGTGATTTCTCCAATAAAATGCAAGATATCAAGTCTTAATCTTTCATTGTTTGATCATTTCCATAAGCTATTCCACATTCCAAAAGTACTCGAGCAGTTCTCATTATAACGCTGATAGAACAGTTAAGTCACATGCCGAGAATAGAATTATAAAATGTTCTTTAACCAAACACTTCTGTCAACAATGCATGGAAACCGACAAACAGCTTCATTCCAACTCTGTGTTAAATTAATTTTAAAAGGAAAATAAAGATTATGTCCTTGAAACTGCGCAGCTTGGAATACATCACGACTCAAAGAACATTCGAAAACAGGCTGATTCTTGGCGGGGTTTTGTTTAGAAGTTAAGAGGGATAAGATAATCTTTTTCCCGCGCATTCGGGAGTTTTATTCGCACTCTTGTTCAATCTAAGGCTGACGTAAGCATAGAACGTCCAATTAACGGAATCAGGGGGCGTAGCTAGAAAGTTTCCAACCACTTCATCGGTTAGTAGAAGTGGCGACACAACAGAATTCTTTTTAATCCGGTGGAAGTAGGCAAACCCAAAAGAAGTGCATTGCTCGCAAAATCCAAGTACCTTATGGGATTACGCAAACGATCTTTTAATAAAATATTAAAACTAAAGCTTCCGATAAATGTTTTTTATTCTAAAAATGAGAAATTGAATAAAAAATATAGATTTAATATTTCGAAATAAGAGATTGACATTTAAATAAAATAATTGAGTTCTTTTTGGGAAAATAAATAATATATTACGTCCGAATTAAGAAAAAAGGGAACTTTAGCTGATAATTAAATATTAGCATATTACTGAAATATAAATAAAAGTATACTTTTATAAGAATTTAGAGCGAAATCAAAACGAGAAAATGGCGAATTTTTTTTATTATTACACACACATATATATATATACTTAATAAACATACAATTACCTTTCTAACGATATCTTCGGTTTAAAAAATATTAATGTTAACTCTGTGAAAAAGAGTCTTGACTGGAAGTCAGTACTGGATTTTTCTTGCTTTTATTTTTTCTTGGAGAATTTTTTCTCAACATTTATTTGAAATCAGAAGTAACAAGGCATTGCATTTTGATCAGTTTTGGACGGGGAATAAGACATTATTTCAAGTTTTTAAAAATTTGGAACTGGGAAGGGTGAGGTGCGTTTTCTATTATTTATGATTCCTTGGGAACTGCTCGTCAGAATTATCAGTTTAATATATGTATATGTCAGATAAGAAATAGGCATAAGATTTTTTTATTTGAGAATTTAAAGAAATATAATGTAGATTTTACCCCCTTTATTAATAAATTTTTATCAGAGATTATGAATAAAGTACGTAAAGTCAAACACATTAGAATTATGCTTTTAGTATACATGCTTCTTAGCATCCCTTTTTTCTGTTTTTTGTATTATCTAAATTTTTCCCCAAACCATTTGACAGAATGTAATGTGTAATATATAAAACTGTCTGCGCACCCCACGCTAAGTTCGTTTAGAAAGATTTTCCTTTAAAAATACATAATCCAAAAAATTCGTGGTTTGCTTAAAAACGCAAATGAGAGCGTGCTCATGTACTTTGCTGAAGACAGCGAGTGCATCGAAACTAGGATTCTTTAAATGTATATATTAATTCAAAATCGGGTTAAAGATATAAATTCATGCGAATATGGGGTTTATTCAAAGTTATTTTCTTATTTTTTTTCTGCTTAGTCTTTTTCACGAACTGTTTGTCAGAATTTAGAGTATAATACAGATACTTAATAGCAGGGCACTCAAGCCTAAGTTCATTGGGAAATATTTTTCTTGAAAAATATACAATAGAAATTAGAGGTTTACTAATAAAAACAAATCGGGGCGTGCCTATCCCCTGTTTTCCGATATTGTGCCTAGTCTCTTTGTACTGCTGCAGTGCGTTCCCTCACTTCTCTGCTGCTGTGGGTAGCGCACGACAATAAGTTCGTTTAAGAAGATTTTCGTTTCAAAATAAAAACGCATATACAAAGTTAAAGACATAAAATCATGCTAATTTTAGGGGTTTTGAAGGTTATTATCATATTGCTGAATACAGTGCCACCCCCCCCCCCCACATATACACACAACTCTAGATTCATTTGAATATATTTTTGTTTAAAAATATAAAATAACACAAAATTTAGGTTGTACATTGCCAAAGACAGTCGGACCCCCCAGTGCCAGGTTCGTTAAGAAATATTTCGTTTAAACATATAAAATCCTCCAACGCTAATTTTATGGTTTATATTTAAGATTATTATCATAGACTCGATAAAATGCAGGTCTCTCCCCCCCCCCCCTCCCTCCAGCTAATTAGTATACACTAAAATCTCTGAAAAGCGGACACATCGAGATCACGGAATTTGGCCACTATTTGGAGGTGTTGGTTTTTCAGGAGTAAAATTATGTAAATTTGTAGGTGTTGAGGATTGAAACACCGTTCGCCACCGCTCCCCCCTTTTACACTTAATCAATAAACCTATAAATCTAATAAAGAAAGTTTCTTAATATAATAAATATGTATACCAAATTTAAATCTCATAATGCATGAAATTCAATAGCACTAAATAACTCTCGAAAGTACATATCCATTGCGCTTATGAAAATGAAAAAGAAATAAAAATCAGTCGATTTAGCAACCTCGCTGTACAGGAATCTCAAAATATTCGACTTTCTTTAACGCTGCTAATACTGCACATCATGTATGTGTACATTGATTCTAACAAAATACACTATATTGCCATTGATTATTGGACACTTGCGATTTTAGACATTTTGTTAAATATCTGGAAAAATACATGAGGAATCATATCGAAACTCTTAGTGTATAAATATAATAGTATAAGTCATACATTTCCGTGAAGATTTTTTCCCGAAACTCCATAGGGGACCGTCAACAAATTAAAAAAGAATGAATATCTTTTGAATAACTCTGTCAAAACTAATGTAGCAAAAGCGCTCAAACTCTAGATTATGATTGAATGCCTTATTGTAATATGCCTTGTTCATTTGTATGCAAATAGCATGCATACTTGCAGAGTAATTAAGGTTTTTTATAAAAATGGTCCCAAATTTTTCCAAGTTTTTTCCTTATAATTTTCAGAGTTCTTAATATAAAATAGTATTTTTTTTTCAGAAAATATGACAAACAACATTGCACACAGTACCCTGTAATCAGAATTAAAAAATAATGAAAATTGTATACAAAATGAGTTGGTTTACTAAATAATTTTTTACTGCGCATGCGTCAACGATATCAAAATTTCATTTGCATATTATGTTAGCTAAGAGCAACTTTTGTGAAAGTCACAAAATCATAACTTGAAAATTCCGAAAATAATCGTCAATTGAATAAGTTGAAAATCCGTTATTCTCAAAATGAAGCAAAAACAAGAGGGGTTGTATCCATATATTCATTGATTAGTGTCAATATAGAATAAACAATACGGGATGTACTACTGCATTTGGATAAAATCCCTAAATTTTTTGCTTCATTTTGGAAACAACGGATTTTGTCCTTTTTCTATAGACGATTACTTTCAGAATTTTACACTTTCAGAGGATTCAGAATTTCACTTTATATTAAGAATTCTGAAAATTATAAGAGAAAAACTTGGAAAAATTTGGGACCATTTTTATAAAAACCTTAATTACTCTGCGAGTATGCATGCTATTTGCATAAAAATGAACACAGTGTATTACAATAAGGCATTCAATCATAATCTAGAGTTTGAGCGCTTTTGCTACATTAGTTTTGACAGGGTTATTCAAAAGATATTCATTCTTTTTTAATTTGTTTACGGTCCATTATGGAGTTTCGGGAAAAAATCTTCACGGAGATGTATGGCGTATACTATTATATTTATACACTAAGAGTTTCGAGATGATTCCTCATGTATTTTTCTAGATATTTAGTAAAATGTCTAAAATCGCAAGTGTCCAATAATCAATGGCAATATAGTGTATAAATCTATTTGTTTGCTTTTGCTATCCTTTTTCTTTAGGTCGATTTGGTGACGCCAATCTCTGGCTGAGAACCCATTCGCATTTCACTGGAATTTCCTCTTTTTTGAAAACCGAATTTCTCGATAAAGAACATGCAGTGATCGAACAGTGTAGCGCCAGATAATGAATAACAAAATTTTATAAGCATTCTTCAGCTAATTTCAGCACAGAATTTCTGATATTTTTCAAGGCGAACGCCCAAAAGCTGCTCCAGTGTTCCATTACTGAGCATGTTATAATCAAGGTTTCAGTAAATAAGAAATATCCGTATAATTTTCTTTCTATTCTAACACTTATAAAAAAAATATAAGTAATATGAATGGAAGTTGACATTCTTACTCTCTTTTAATTACTGTAACGCAGCGCTAGAACTGGAAATCCTATTAGTATTACAGTAATTTTAAAGAGAATATATAAAACAATTCGTTTTGGGTAAGAGTCGCAGACAAGAAAAGACTTATCAGTGCTTTGTGATAAAATTTAATCTCTTACTCATGTTTACCTATTATAGCATTTACCTTTAAATGATAGTACCGTCTGAAATATAGGTATTGTCTAGCCGAAGTCTAAATGTTTATTTTTGATACGTTATCATAAGTTTTATGAAGCTGTGTAAAAAGATAAAATAAATAAAAATCATTCTCGTCACAAAAAATGAACTAAGTGATAATTTCAGGCTTCAACGAAAGTAATTTAAAACAATTCACTATCGTATTTGTTTTGCTACCTATATTATAAATTATCTACAATGATAAAACGAGTCATTTCGTCTTGGTCGTTAATAAATATACAGTCACCGCCAAAATAATCTTGACGCTTTCGATTTTTGATGTTTTGTTAAATATCTAGAAATATACACAAGGAATTATTCTGAAATTCCTGGTATGTAAACCAAATAGTACACGTCATATATTTTGACAAAGATTTTTCCCCGAAATCTAACAGGGGACCTCCAATAAATTGAAAAAAACGAAGATCTTTTGGATCACCCTGTCAAAACTAATGAAGCAAAACAGTTTAAACTGCAGATAATGATTAAGTGGCTTATTGTGATAAGTTGTGTCGATTTTTATGAATATAGCTTGAAAACTCGTAGAGAAATTAAAGTTTTTATAAAAACGGTCCAAAATTTTTCCAAGTTTTTTGCTTATAATTTTCAGAGCTCTTCATAAAACACAATAATCTTTTCAGAAAATACGACAAACAACATTGCACATAACACCCTGTAATCAGAATTAAAAAATATTAAAAAGTGTATGAAAAATGAACGGGTTTATTAAATAATTTTTTACTGCGCATGCGTCAACGCTATTAAAATTTCATTTGCATATTATGTTAGTTAAATGTATAGATCAACTTTTGTGAAAGTCTCAAAAACATAGCTTGAAAACTCTGAAAATTATTGTTAATAGAGTGTTGTCAAAATCCATTATTCCCAAAATCAAGCAAAAAGATGAGGGGCTGTATCCATATTCCATTGATTAGTACCTACGCAGTATTGCACGTACTACTATATTTGGATACAACTCCTTATCTTTTTGCTTTATTTTGGAAATAACAGATTTTGACCATATTCTATTGACGATAATTTTTAGAGTTTTTAAGCTATGTTTTTGAGACTTTCACAAAAGTTGCTCTATACAATTAACTAACATAATATGCAAATGAAATTTTAATAGCGTTGACGCATGCGCAGTAAAAAATTATTTAGTAAGCCCGTTCATTTTTCATACATTTTTTATTATTTTTTAATTATGATTACAGGGTGTTATGTGCAATGTTGTTTGTCATATTTTCTGAAAAGATTATTGTGTTTTATGAAGAGCTCTGAAAATTATAAGCAAAAAACTTGGAAAAATTTTGGACCGTTTTCATAAAAACTTTAATTTCTCTACAATTTTTCAAGCTATATGCATAAAAATCGACACAACTTATTACAATAAGCCACTTAACCATTATCTGCAATTTAAACTGTTTTGCTTCATTAGTTTTGACAGGGTGATCCAAAAGATCTTCGTTCTTTTTCAATTTATTGACGGTCCCCTGTTAGATTTCGGGAAAAAATCTTTGTCAAAATATATGACGTGTACTATTTTGTTTACACACCAGTAGTTTCAGAATGATTCCTTGTGTATATTTCTAGATATTTAACAAAACATCAAAAATCGAAAGTGTCAAGATTTTTTTGGCGGTGACTGTAGCATTGTAGTAGTAGGTTGATTTCTTTCCATTTGATCTTTGATTTTTTTTTCATTTTAAGGTACATACATGAGATATAATATACACTATATTGCCATTGATTATGCGACACTTGCGATTTTAGACATTTTACTAAATATCTAGAAAAATACATGAGGAATCATCTCGAAACTCTTAGTGTATAAATGTAATAGTGTATGTCATACATCTCCGTGAAGATTTTTTACCGAAACTCCATAGGGGACCGTCAACAAATTAAAAAAGAATGAATATCTTTTGAATAACCCTGTCAAAACTAATGTAGCAAAAGCGCTCAAACTCTAGATTATGATTGAATGTCTTATTGTAATACACTGTGTTCATTTTTATACAAATAGCATGCATACTCGCAGAGTAATTAAGGTTTTTATAAAAATGGCCCCAAATTTTTCTAAGTTTTCCCCTTATAATTTTCAGAGTTCTTAATATAAAATAATATTTTTTTTCAGAAAATATGACAAACAACATTGCACACAGTACCCTGTAATCAGAATAAAAAAATAATAAAAATTGTATGAAAAATGAGTAGGTTTACTAAATAATTTTTTACTGCGCATGCGTCAACGATATCAAAATTTCATTTGCATATTATGTTAGCTAAATGTATAGAGCAACTTTTGTGAAAGCCACAAAATCATAACTTGAAAATTCTGAAAATAATCGTCAATTGAATAAGTTGAACATCCGTTATTCTCAAAATGAAGCAAAAACAAGAGGGGTTGTATCCATATATTCATTGATTAGTGTCAACTAGCAGGGGAGACCGAGCTTAGCTCGGTCAAAATTAACTTTGTGTTCAACTCGATATAGTATTTTCACTGTATCATTAACTCTGTATTATTACTGTAAAACATGTTTATAATAGTATTATTTAGAAAAACAATCAATAAGAAAACTATGTTTTTATGCGCATGTTTATAAATTTTACTTTATTTTAAAATTTACAACGAAAGGACATCGATCTAAATCACTTTTTTAGCTCGACTCTGATTGGTTTAACCATGCATCTCGAATCCTCTTAAGAATGTATAAAAAAATTCTTTACATTCTGAAAGACAATATTTTTTGCTAGACATAGCCAAATTTGGAGGCATTCTTTCATTTGGCACCAAATACGTGTTTTGGTTTTCGAAATTTTTATAGTCGATTTTTTGGCCATATGTCGCAAATATTTTGTCAAATATCACCAAGTTATTGGCTTTTGCCATATTCTCGTGACCCTGACCCGTATTACCCAAAATGAGCCACTAATCAAATTTGATCAAGCATGTGACATAGCTCAATCGTCTTAAGGTAATCAAAAACAGTAGAATATAAAATTGAATCAAAATCGTTTAAGCCATTTTTTAGGTAAAATTAGCTTGGCAGCATTCAGCAATGAAGCGAAATGACCCACTAATATAATTTTGTTTAACACGCGATTCAGCCCAATAGTCTTCTCGTGGCAAAATACGTTTTGTTTCAAAATTTAGGTAAAATTGATTGAGTCATTGTTATATATAATTAGAATAACCCTAGCTCATTAAAACCCAAAATGACCCACTAATCGAATTTTCGCGAGCATGTGTCCAAGCCACATGGTTTTCTTTTGCTCAAAAACGATATAATACAAAGTATAGTCAAAATGGTGAGTAGCATTTTCTATATAAAATTAGCATGACCCATCATTACCAACAAATGACCCTTATAATCGAAATCTCTCGAACGTGTGGCCTAGCTCATTAGTTTTAGCATGCCGAAAAACATTAGATACAAAATTTAGATAAAATTGATTGAGCCGTTTTTTCGATATAGTTAGTTTCACCCTGACCCCTTATGATCCAAAATGACCCATTGCTCGAATTTTCTCAAAAATCTGCCATAACCCAATGATTTTCTTGTACCGAAAACGATAAAATACAAAATTTAGTCAAAATTGCGCGAAACGTTGTCTAGATAAAATTATAATGACCCAAACGTGGCCCACTAATCGAAATTTCTCGAACATGTGACCTATCCCAATGATTTTCTCATGCCAAAAATATGTTGTACACAAAATTTCGTTAAAATCGACCCACCCATTCTTTAGATATAGCTTGACATTGACCCATTAAGACCCACAAATGACCCTTATAATCGAAAGCTCTCGAATATGTGACTTAGTCCATTAGTTTTCTCGTTTCTAAAAATTGTTACATACAGAATTTCGTTAAAATTGATCCTGCCGTTCTTTAATTATATGTAGCTTGACCCAGACCTTTTATGATCCAAAATGACCCATTAATCGAAATTTTTCGAACATGTAACCTAGTCCAATGATTTTATCGTGCCAAAAAAATGTTGCATACAAAATTTCGTTAAAATCGATCCACCTGTTCTTTAGATATAACTTGACCATGACCCATTATAACCCATCATGACCCACAAATGACCCTCATAGTCGAAATCTCTCAAACATGTGATTTAGCCCATTAGTTTTTTCATGTCAAAAAACTGTTACATACAAAATTTCGTTATAATCCATCACGCCGTTCTTTAAATATAAATAGCTTGACCCAGACTCTTAATGACCCAATATGACCCATTAAATTTTTTTCTCAAACATGTAATCTAGCCAAATGTTTTTCTCGTGCCCGAAAACCATAGAATGCAATTTTTAGTCAAAATTGCGTGAGAAATTCTCTAGATAAAAATAGCATGACCCACAATGACCCCAAAAATGACCCACTAACCGAATTTTCTCCAACATGTTACCTAACCCAATGGTCTTCTTATAATCCAAAACGATACAATATAAAATTTGGTCAAAATCGTTAGAGCCGTTTTTTAGATAAAAATGGCTTGATCCATAATGACCCAAAAATGACCCACTAATCGAAATTTTTCGAACATGTGACCCAGCCCAATAGTTTTGTTGTGCCAAAAAACGATTGGATTGAAAATTTCCTTAAAATCGATCCAGCCGTTCTCTAGATATAAATAGCTTGATCTTGACCCATTATGACCCAAAATGACCCAATAATCGAATTTTCTCTAACATGTGACCTAGCCCAATGGTCTTCTCGTGCCCGAAAATGGTACAATCCAAATTTTTGCGAAAATCGTTAGAGCCGTTTTTAAGATAAAATTTACACACACACACACACACAATTTTTGCTCGCATTATAGTATAAGATATAGAATACACAATACGGGATGTTACGACTACTTTTGGATAAAATCCCTCATTTTTTTGCTTCATTTTGGAAACAACGGATTTTGTCCTTTTTCTATAGACGATTACTTTCAGAATTTTCAAGCCATAATTTTGAGACTTTTACAAAAGTTGCTCTATACATTTAGCTAACATAATATGCAAATGAAATTTTGATATCTTTGACGCATGCGCAGTAAAAAATTATTTAGTAAACCTACTCATTTTTCATACAATTTTTATTATTTTTTTATTCTGATTACAGGGTACTGTGTGCAATGTTGTTCGTCATATTTTCTGAAAAAAAAAATATTATTTTATATTAAGAACTCTGAAAATTATAAGGGGAAAACTTAGAAAAATTTGGGGCCATTTTTATAAAAACCTTAATTACTCTGCGACTATGCATGCTATTTGCATAAAAATGAACACAGTGTATTACAATAAGGCATTCAATCATAATCTAGAGTTTGAGCGCTTTCGCTACATTAGTTTTGACAGGGTTATTCAAAAGATATTAATTCTTTTTTAATTTGTTGACGGTCCCCTATGGAGTTTCGGTAAAAAATCTTCACGGAGATGTATGATGTATACTATTATATTTATACACTAAGAGTTTCGAGATGATTCCTCATGTATTTTTCTAGATATTTAGTAAAATGTCTAAAATCGCAAGTGTCCCATAATCAATGGCAATATAGTAGGGGAGAGTGCGGATACTTGAGCATAGGGGATACTTGAGCCACCCCTATTATCTCTACAGTTGGTTAATTTTTCTTTCTAAAACTGCCAATATGATAACATATTTATAGTTCTGAACATGTAAAAAAGAAATCACACATCTTGGTACCATTTTGAAAATATAGTGATTAATAGTTGTCTTTTCCCTATCTGAAGTAAATATTTGGGTGCATGGCTTTTTTGTTTTTTTGTAATCAAAGTTTTGTTTAAAGTTGCAACTATATACATACATTCAATAAGCATAATTTCAATTGTATTTTGAATTTAAAATAGTTCTAATAGCTGCATGCTTTATTTAGTAAAACTGTGGGAAACAAAAATAGTGATAGTGGGGATACTTGAGCCAATGAGAGTGGGGATACTTGAGCCATGCCTCAACCATCCCCACTAGAAATTAAACATGGGTGAAACAAATAAAAAATAAAATTCCATCCTTATATTCAATAATAGATATTTTTCTGGATAGAAGGGAGAATACTTTTTCATTTTATTTTTTTTTTTCTTAAAAAAATAACGACCCTAAAATGTTTAGAAATGTATATTTTTAAATGAAAATATCTATTTTATTTTTCATTTTGACTAACAAAATAGCCTGTCTAGATAAATGTAAACATAGTTTTCAGTTTAACTTTCATTAAATTAAAATAACTTTTTAAAACGGTTTTACAGGCTATAATCTCTAATACTTTAATTAGTTAGGTCCAACATATTAAAATATTTATTTTTTAATATAACGTATTAAGATTAATATTTTATATTGAAATCGTAACCTCTGTTGCTGTAACTTTTTTTTAACTAAGAAAATTGAAGAAAAAATGGTAAAAAGAGCGCACAAAAAACAAGAAAAGCAACAAAAATCCCAGTTCAAACTTACCTGCATGGAGCCAAAGAGGAAGACAAAATCTTTTCCTGTGAAATCAAAAAAGTGTTTGAAATAGTAGAATGATACATGTGGCTTAAATTCCGACAGCTACTAAATTAAAAGCATGAGTTCGACAATATCATTAGAGGAAAATTCTGTCAATGATGGTGATGATGTGAAAAGAAAATCTTCTATTGATGATTGGTTACTAATAAAATATGCCAGAAAGAAAACTGTAAAAATATTTGTTGGATAAGTGCTTAATATTTTGAAAAAAAAATTTGCACGAAGAATTGCAGATTCCAAATTTAAATGGCTCTGAACTGAGGATGTTTCTACCGTCGTTATAACTCAAGTTGAAATTATCCTCCGACAACCAGTTTTAACGACAAAAAATGATCGTATTACTAGCTTTGTTTTCTCAATTGGTTTTGAAGGACTTTACGTTTCATAATTTATCATTCTGTAAAATGTTTGTGCAAAAATAAAGCGAAAAAAATTACTTTTGTAGGTATTTTTCCTTAGTGGCTCAAGTATCCCTTCAGCATGGCTCAAGTATCCCTGCCATGGGGATACTTGAGCCACGATGTAAAACAAAAAATAAACATTTATTATACATAGAAAAATAGTTCAAAATTAATTGAAAGTGGTTTTTAGTTGAAGAAAAAATATCAAATCTTCATTTTCAATATTTTATTTTATTCTAAAAAAATATAAAAAATTAAAAAAAATTAAAATTCAAAAAATGGCTCAAGTATCCCCATCTTCCCCTACATGAATTGTGTATATTAATTGATCTTTTTTTTTAGTTTTTTTCGAACTTTTAAGATAGGAATTTTTCCATTTTTGCTCAACACAGAATTATTTTTGTGTATTTTAATATGTTGAGTGTCCAAACCGAGATCCACCTTATGTCACCGGTGACTGACAGTCTGAAATATGATACAAAACTTAAATACTTATTAATATTGCTTTAAGTAATTACCGAAAATGTATATGAAATTTATAATATATATTTTTTACACTGTCAGTCACCGGTGATTGACGCGGCCTAAAAGGAAAGTTCAGTGTTAGTCAACGTGGCACTCAACGTGTTAATATTACTAAAAGGTGGTTATTTAAAGACTGTTTTTGCAGTGTGACAGATTGCTTTCTTTTTACAGTAATAGCTCCCTTTTCCAAGATTATACGGATTGAACATATCTTTTTATGACAGAGTATTTGCAGTCATGAATAATTAATAAAACATTATCGTAACAGAAAAACAAACATAATGCGGAAAATATGTGTACGAAAATACAATAATAACAGCAGTTCGAAACGTTTAAATCTTTTCCTTTCGAGACGAAGGTTTTCATTTAATGGGATTTAAATGATATCTCATCCAGTGATTTTTTTTTCCATCCTAAAGCTATCTAATGCAAACTAAACGCAATATTATTGCATTTC
Organism: Maratus speculifer; assembly: GCA_964019185.1. Taxonomy (NCBI): domain Eukaryota; kingdom Metazoa; phylum Arthropoda; class Arachnida; order Araneae; family Salticidae; genus Maratus; species Maratus speculifer. Next base: position 32,029,716 of record OZ025293.1, read on the forward strand.
AGCTCGTGAATAAAGTATAATATGTTTTACCACATAAATTCCGTAGTTTAATCGGACTTGTTGAAAATTATGATGACTCTTTTAAAAGTGATTTTCTACTGATAAATCTTACATATGAAAAAAGACTTTGTGTTTACTAATGTTTCGAACAACTTTGTTAAGCAATTTGCGTATGATCGCATTATACTTTGCCTATAGTGAGATATAATGATAATTCGCCTACACAAGTTAATGCATAGTCATGCTATAATTTCAGAAGAGATGGCATAAAAGCATTGTCACAAGTAAAACTACCAAGTATAAAATCTGAATGATTTTTACTCGTAAAAAAATTCATTAGAGGTCTTGAACTTTTTTTTATTTACAACATAGTGTCTTATAGGTGTAACCAGATCTATAAAATTTGGTTTTTCTCTTCAGTATACTGACGACGGTTCTTAGATACGGGTCAACATTTGTTACCCCCTTGGTTATTCCTAATTCTTTGAAAATACTATCATCTTTTTGGTAGGAAAAACATTGTCTCAAGTAAAATTTGAAATATAAAGTAAAATGAAGCATTTGCATAAACAGCTGCAAATTATAATTTCATAGTTTATTCCAAATGATTATGAAAATGAGGAATCGATACTGCTATTTACGATTACATACTACGCACGATTTACGTAAAATCACTCAATAGAAATTAAGATTCTCGGAAATTTTACTATAATTCTCTCTTAAAAACATATAATTAAGGGCATTTATTCAGGAAGATCTTGAAAACAAAGAGCATATTTTTCTCTATATCAGTACCTATAATCATCGGTCTTGCTTTGAGTTAAGGTCGTCAGAGCATTAGAAAACGAGATAACAAAGGTGACTGATAATGAAAAGAAAAAAAAATTGAATTTTTTTTTTTTTTTTTTTTTTTTTTTTTTTTATAAATTGCATATTATTTACATCTGGTATTGGTGGATTATAACACTAAATGAATTGAGGCGTTCACATGGGAATTCTAGCAAGTGCTAAAAATGAAATTTTACGGGAGAGGCTACCTTTTGCATGCAGAAGACATTGGAGTTGCTAATTGAACTATCTTGCTATCATCATAAGAAATAAAATAAATGAAATTTATTTACTCTCTTTCCATGCTATTGGCCTTGGTATTTACCATTTTATCAACAAGATAACGGAAAAATGGATTTCTCGACACTTACACCCCTTCCCATATCAACGCCTCGATCGATACTTTTAATATTAATTAACAATTGAAAAATTATTATTAAAGTACTTTTAACTTTTTCTGCTTTTTTTTTGACAAAAACATTTGTCATTACATTGACTAAATATCAATCATTATTCACATTATTTTAATGTCTCACCTAACAAATTAAACAGATTCTGAAAATTTTATAGAACTTGAAGAAAGTAACATTAATTAATAAATAAATAAAAATATAACCCCATTGACAACAAAGTTATTTGATTTTTTAATTTGCCATTATTTTGAAACAAATCAACAAATTTATTCAAAATATTTTACCTTAAAAATGAAAGAAAAACCCAAAAGGGCTTGTATAATGTGAAATTAATAAAATACACGACAGTCGATTTTTTAGGGTTCCGTGAAAAAGTGAAAACGGAACCATTATAAAATCCCTCCCGTGTCTGTCTGTGCGTCTGTAAAGTTTTCTTGGTATATCGTGTGGCTTATCTTGTGAAAACTTTTGTTACGCTGAACTCAAAAATAGATTTTTTTAATTTTAGGTATTATATTTTCAGAGATATCGTCGAAAATATAGTGCAAAAATATGACCCCCCCCCCCCCCCACACACACACACACTAATTCCGAATCTACTGAAACTGAAATTGTGAAAATTTTTCAGGTTATAGATGTAGAAGTGGGGCGGACGAAAATCGGGAATTAGAACTAAGTAAACAGTTGCAAGGTTTCGCTGAATGAATATTTAATTAAAAAATTCTTGGTTAGATAACTGGTACATATACAATTCTTGGCTAAATAAAGTATAAAATGAACACAAATTATCGCAACCGATCCCCTTTACTAAGTTCTTGATCGGGGCCTCGTCCCGATTAAAACATGAGCGTAAGCCGGCCACATCTGCTCAGCACCGCAGATGGAGGCTTTCTCTTTCGCAAAATCTTCGAGCTCTCACACTTTTCCATATTGCACTTAGTTTGCAAATATTTTCCTGGGATGGGCTTTTGAACTTCGCCCAGTTATTGAAACTATGCACATACATTGTCAGTCGAAGTCTTGTGGTTTCTGGGGCTAATTTACCTCTGCATAGATGTTACTTTAAACCTTGCGGGAAAACTATAGCGGTTATTCTACATAGCATATTTTTTTAGGAAAGCACATTTTTCTGTTACATATAAATTTCGATTTGTGGGCATTGAGCAAAGGTGTTGAGAAGTTTCGGAGGTACATATCGTAGCAAAAGTATAAAAGCATTGTTGATAATTATTTTTGAAAAAATTCGTCCATAATTAGCCAATATATTAACCCTTAAATACAGGGATGGTTTGGACATAAATAATGACGGGGGCGGTGTACTCTATGTACCATCTGCTTTTAAAGCCTAGATAACAACTTTTAATAATATATTTCTATAATGCAATACCTTGTAGCAGTATGAAAGCAATAAACTTCATACTGCAGGCAAACATCCTAATTTAATTAGAATTAATCACATAAAACAGGGATCGTACGCATTAAAAGAAATTAAAAATCTATAATAATTTCAGAACCAGGATTTTTTTTGAAGTATTATTTGCCTTTTCTAATGCAAAACGTTTCTTACTTCGGATATAGCGGCCCCTGTGTTACGAAATTTTTGGTATTAAATTGTTTATTTTTTTTTTTAATTCTTTTATTCAAAGTTTTGCAATGCATATAGACATACCGGGTAATCCAAAAGTCAGGATGAACTTTAAAAACGAATAATTCGAAAACGAATCAAGATACAAAGATACGATTTGCATCAAACGAATGGAATAGAAACCTGGTTTTGTGTGGCTACTTAAAAAATAGTTCTATAGGCGACCAAGTGATGGTGCTGTCGGATTTCTGAATTGCAAGCCCGACAGGCACTCCAGACAGTCACCTTTATACAAGACAGAGCACCACCTCATATTGCACTGTCTGTATAACGCCTGCTACTCAGCATATTTGGGGGAGGATCGCATTATCAGTCGCTACTTTAATCACACATGGCCTCCAAGATCTAACGATCTGACACCCTAGGCTGTGGGGATTATTGAAGTAAAAAATGTACCGCGACCAACCGGCATCACTAGCAGCACTGAAAGATGCCATACGCCAAAAAGTGTCTGCCATAACGCAAGAAATGCTACTCTATGCTGTGAACGGTGAGGTGCCTCGTCTCACAGCTGTACTTCTGAATGATGGACAGTACATTGAATTTTTCTCTGAAGTACTAATTAACTGTAATTAAGCTGATTTGTAAGTTGTCAACATTTTTTTTTTTTTTTTTTTTTTTGTAAATCATCTTTTGGTGCATTAAATCGCTATAGTGCCATCTGTTGGTCGCCAACAGAACTGTTTTTCGTTGCCATACAAAATCCAATTTCTTTTACATCCATTTGGTGTAAACCGTATCTTTGTATCTTGATTCGTTTTCGAATTATTCATTTTTAAAGCTCGTCCTGACTTTTGGATCACCTTGTACTTTGTATTAATAGATTAAAAGAAAGTCATTACAATTGGACGATTTTTAAGAAATCAACCTAATGAACTTTTAAAAACTTTTTTTGGGTTTCTTTGTTTTTTCTGAACCAGATCGTTTTAGCTCAGATCACACACGCATACGGTGTGTGAGGGATGTGTATACCTTTTATCATGACGATAAATATAATACAAGAATTCGATTAATTTAATTTAAAATAATCAGAAACTCATAATTAAAATAGGCAAACGTTATGCTGCGCATATTTAACTGTAGCATTCCGTGTGGCACACTGTGCAAAGTTTCCCAGAAAACTCCAAAATGCGGAAATAATAACACTGATAAACAAATTTTAACTAATTTTCTGTTTCTCTATATACACTGCTCAAAACAATTAAAGGATATTGTTGTTTTAGGTGGATTTTGTATCTGGGAAACTTTTTAGCTGATTGAAACATGGTCGACAGACATAGTAGGTTATATGAGAATAAATTACATATGTTTGGCAGAAAAAAATACATTTTATTGCGCATTTGTGTACAAAAGGAAAAAAACACAATTTGTGCATATGAGAAAAAAAGTATAAGAAAAGGTGTTTTCTTCAAAGAAAATCATTTTCAGTGGGAGGTATGGTTTCCACGGGCGGCCAGCAACGTTGAACACCTTTGAGGCATGGACTCAATGAGGTTATTAATGACGAGTTGGGGTATTCTGCCCCACTCTTCCAGAAGAGCTCTTTCCAGTTCTTGGAGAGTTTGTGAGGGTTGTTGGCGGCCAGAAACTCGTCTTCCTAGAGCGTCCCAAACGTGCTCGATTGGATTCATGTCTGGAGAACACGCTGGCAATTCCATTCGAACGATTCCTTCCTCGAAAAGGAAATCCTCCACCAGGTTTGCACGATGTGGCCGGCAGTTATCGTCCATTAAAATGAAGTTATCTCCGATTGCTGCAGCGTAAGGGACTACAATAGGTCTGAGGATCTCATCCCTATATCGGCGACCAGTCAGAGTTCCATCTCGAATGATGTAGAGGTCAGTGCGCCCGTCAATGGAGATGCCACCATACACCAACACTCCTCCACCGCCAAATCTGACACTTTCGTGCACGAACGCAGGATTATTCCTACTACCACGGTCCCTCCAGATGAAAATACGCCTATTATCTGGATGCACAGAAAAACGGGACTCGTCAGAAAACAGAATATTGCTCCATTCATTTCTCCTCCAGTTGACATGCTCTGTTGCCCACTCCCTGCGGTCGCGACGATGCCTTGATGTTAATCTAACACATACCATCGGTCAGCGAGCATACAGACCTACAGCATGGAGCCGGTTTCGGACAGTCTGAGTTGAAATCGTGGTGCCTGTAGCCGAGCGAAGGTGTTGTTGGAGAAGAGTAGCGTTCATGTTTCGGTGTCTCCGAGCTGTTAACGCTAAATACCGATCTTCATTGGGCGTTGTTGTCCGTCTACGACCTTGCCCTGGTCTTCGGCCTGCACATCCACTCTCCCAAAAACGGTTCCAGATCATGGAAATGACACTTTGTGACTCTCCAATGACTTGCGCTACTTCGGCTTGAGTTTGGCACCCTTCTAACCTACCAACAATTCTCCAAGCTTCTGAATCTGTCAAATGACTTCGCTGAGACATCGTACTCATCGAAACAAAGCAATCACTGAATGCCGATCATCCTTTTCTTCATTCTCTTTTATCCAGTTGAAAGTCAAATTTCATTCGCTGCCGCTGAAGCGACGTTTTTGACGTCGAACTCAAAATTTGCATACTCCATAGTTTGAAAACCAGAAAAATTTGCATTTGTGATTCTCTTCTTCTATTTTCGGCAAAACAAATTTCGTTTATATCTTTATTTTATATAAAACTTCAAATATCCTTTAATTGTTTTGAGCAGTGTATGTTTGGTCTTTCTTATAGATTTCAAGCTGCTGAAAAAGAATATGTTTGTAAAACTTTTCTATCACCCTCCAATTTTGCGAAATTTCATTTATACGTTTTGGAGTATGTAGTCATCGTATAGGCATTATATTGTATTATTATCTTTCATGTATTAGATTCACACAAACATTTCTTTTTCTTATTACAACGATAGAACATACAGCAAGAGAGTAGAAAAAGATGTCCCCCTAATAAATTTTATGTTAGCGACCTTGAACAGACATCTCTAGCCACCCCCACAGTATTTGACTTTAACGCAAATCCGTGACAGTTGAAACTTTCGAGGCGAGTGTTCTACTATTTCTTTGTTCTGTAAGACTTTTTAATTAAATTTTGATTATAATTATCCTATTTTCCTGTACAATATATAAAACATGTCTAGAAGATGCGTTAATGAACCCGATTCTTTTTGTATGTGTGCGGGGAACTAACTTTGAAAAAGCACCGATGCGCTTTCACGCCGTTAAGGCTAATGACAGACGACCGATTATTTTGACGCTTTGGTTTTCCAGTGAGAAATAAACATCTGCGCTACTTCCATCCACACGAACGTGACCTTTCCGTCAAAATATGCAGACGATTATCGTCTCCATTGATAATAGGAAGCTTTTAATTCGATGTTTTTAATTTAAATAAGATGGATTTTTTGGAGGAAATAAAGTATTCTGTATTTTTTTATCAATTATTCAAGAAATTAGAAAAAATATATGCATACACAGACGGTACTGTGTTCATTCTATGATAAGTGATCGATTATTTACCGGGTATTTTTATTTAAAATATCCAAAATTACAAGAATTACATCTGATGTTAAATGAAAAATTTACCATCTTTTAAGAAATACATATGACTGCAGATGCAGGACTTAAAATGGCAGTAATTGTTATTCAACTTTCATTTAGATGAAATTTCTTATTTATTGTATTATTAAATAAATAAATAAACTAAATCGATTAAAAAAAGTTGCTACAGAACGTGATAGCAAAACAAACATCTTAGTTGCATGAATGAAAAATAGGATTGACAAATGTCTAAAGTGTGAAATTTGCGTTACATGAGTCAAGAAGTATGAGCTAACACTCCCCCCCCCCTCCCCCATGAGCAAAGGGTATATTTTTTTCCGTTTAGAGGCTGTACGTGCATATATAACGATGTCATAAATTTTTTGGTAAATTTGGAACTCCTCCTCCCTTACGATAGTATACTCTATCATTCATCGAACACCTTCTCCCTCCGTAATGATACATTTATTAATGTCTAAAAATTCCCTTGATATTTGGAGTTTTTGTTTTTGTTTGTTTGGAGTGATATACAAATATGGTTACATTTATTTTTCGAATAATTTATTGATACGAAACGAAGGGGCGCCAAATGAAGATTTTGTGTACCAATTTTACTCATGTCGCTGTATGCATTGTATTGTTAAAATCGTCCTGTCAGGAGTAGAGGTCTGCACGGGCCCGGGACGGCCTGCGGCCCAGGTCGGCAAAAATAAGAAAAATTGAATGGGCCATACGGGCCGGGCCGGTAAAAAAATTTAGCGGGGGCTACCGGCCCGTTATAAAGATTTGCGCAGAAACGATAAAATATGAGTTATTTTAAATGGATATGACTTTAACGAAAATAACATGTAGAAATGTACGTCATGAGCCGATACTTAGTTTCACAGCATCAATGCAGAAATGTAACTTCTACAGTGTAGAGATCGGCATCGGATAGTTACATTGTGTGTAACGTGGGCTTAATATTTTTTTAGCAGACTCGCGTCGGGCCGAGATCAGGCTTGCATTGTTTTCCTACATGTAGACGAACTGAGCCGGAACTAGACTTAATTGTTCTCAAGAAGTTAGGGTAGACAATTTGATTTGTAAAATTATTAATAGCGATAAAAAACTTATGTTAACATAATCTTTGGATACAAACTTCTTAGTGATTATTGAATTCACTTCTCAACAACGTGAAAGTTTGACACATTTTCTGACTAATTTTTAACAGTAAAAGTATAAAATTGACAAGCCTGACTATTAAAGGGATTTGGAATCGAATAGCGTTTATGATTTTGGCAAATAAAATACTTGTATTACCTTGTTGAGATATAAGATATTGTTGTCAAATGTTTGCAGATTTTTCTCCCTTCCCATGCTGTCACTTCCAGAAATTCTATTCAAAACGCTAACTTTGACAGTATTTTCTTAAATTGCTTGTGTCAAAAAAATTGATAAATCCATTCGATTACATAGTTTCTGAATAAAAATATCTGCTAATTTTATGCGTTTCTAAAAAGAAATGAATTTAGATAAGTGTCAGAAAGTAGCTCCTTTGGATTTGAGGAAATATTTCCATAAATCTATTTTTACTGTACAGCTTCAAAAATTATTATGTTTTTAACTTTCTTTTTTTTCCTTTATTCTAAACTATGTTAATATTTTTATGAATCTTTTTTTGAATGTCGAAAATCTAAATATCTAAGTAATTATTAATGTTGCTAATGAGTATTTCCTGTAAAATATGCTGTAAAATGATCTCATAGACATGTATAAAGTATTCTTTAAAAGAATCTTACTTATATGATAAAAATCTGAATTTTTTAGAAATAGTAGAAATTGTGACCGGCCAGAACGGGCCAGGCCGGGCCTAGAAATGTAAAAATAGGAACTGGGCTGGCAGGGCCCAGGCCGAACTTTTTGTTTTTACAACGGGCTGGACCGGGCCTGGAAATTCCGGCTCTGGGGTATGCTAAAGCATTGAAGAATCTAAGAATGATATGGCATAAGGATACTGTATAAAATGGATTTTTTTTACTATTATTTTTTATTTTGTTTACAAGATTTTATTGAATCAATATTTGACAAAGCATATTGTTTGGTATCATTTTATGATTAGATGTTTTAAAATTTAAAATAAGTCGGATATTAATAAAATTCTGATACTTTTTTTTGTTTTATTCTTTATATGTTACTTTGTATACTTTTATGTACTAAATATAATTTACAGAGGAAATTTCAAGCGGGGGGGGGGAGGGGGGAGCCAAAAACCATGTTTATCCAGAGCGCAAAAAAGGCTATTTTCGGCCACGCAGGTAGTTCATTTAAATGCATTATGGCAAAGCCCAAGAAAAAATTTTAAGCAAATTGCAGGACACAATTTTTACAAAAATGTCGATTTTTTTATGATTATTTTCCTTTAGTTAAAAGCTTTTTGAAAGAATATTATACACAGTAAATTTCAACTTTTACGCTGTTTACCTACCACTATTTTTGATCAGAAAAAATTTGATTTTCTTAAAATTATATTTCCGATGATTAAGTAAGGTAAATTTATATGTTAAAATATAGTGGTGAGAAAACACCCCGTAAAACTTGGCTGGTATTGTATACATAATTATACAAAATTATATGCTTGCAGTAAATAGAACCGCTACTGCGATATGATCACGACGCATTATGATCATATCTTTGCTGTCCGTTTTTCCATTCCAAATTTTCAAAACTTTATCTAACTTATAATGATTTTAATTTCGAGGTCAATTCAGGCATAATTTAGGGCCTATTTAGAGCCATTACACAAAAATTCATTTAATAAAACACTGTTAAAAAATCCATTAAATTTACCGCGTAGAAATGTTGCCAGCAGTTTTTGCCGTAAAAATTGCAGTAAAATTAGATGTAAGAAAAAAAATTACGTATGTATTACTGCAGTTTTTATGACAAAAATACTGACAAAATTGCCACCAGCAGTTTTTGCAATAAATTTAATAGATTTTTTTTCATCAGTGAACAGGCCCCCTTCTCCAAAAACCAAACATTGAAACAGGCTCCTTCTCCGAAATTATTAAAAAGACCCTTTCATAAAATTCTATAACATAAAAACATACTATCCATTACTTTTATATTGTTAGGTTTAAAAATCTGCAATTTTCAAAGGAAACTAGTTCCCCAGGTTTTTAATTTCAGTAACTGTATTTCATATTTCCTTACAAAATGTTACTTTTCACAAACATAAAATACTATTTACAAAAAGTCTTTTTATTTTTCGCAAAATCCCCCCCCCCCTAAAATAAAACACCTGCAACGGCCTCTGAATTTAATTTAATATTCTGGAAACATACTAAGACAAAATAATATTACTATAATTTGATAAAGATTACTTTCAGTTTTTCCTTATAATAATATTTTATTGTTCTAATATTTTTCATATAAAATCTAATTTTTTACAGTAAAATTACTTTAAATGATTTTTTTAAATATGAAACAAAATTAATTAAAATAGTGTTCCCATAACTTCCTGATTTTCTTCAGATTTTTCTGAATTTTTTATTTTTTTATCTAGAGTGCAACATACCACTGATCAATTTATTGTTTTTTCTATTTTTATCTTTAGTTAATTCTGATGATATACCCTACAATATTCTTAATTATACAATATACAATCCTCTCGTACGTCAAAAATTATTTATTCCACGGCTAAATCCATTTCAAACTCTAAGGAGAAAATTCGGTGCGCAATGACATCAAAAATTCATGAAAAAATGATAAAGAAAGTCAAAATCAGTGTTGAAATAGACGTTCGTCTGCCCATCGTAATTTAAACTACAGCCTCCAGACCGTCAGCAGAGGCGAGCGGGCTGAGGGGAACGCCAGGTGCAAGCGTCAAGATTTTTTCCGCTTTTGCGACGCTGGCCCTGGAACTGTCGTCTGACCAGACGAGAACATTTCTATTCCCTCAAGAGACGGCGTCAATATCGACGTTTTAAAAAATCGCTCGTCTGACATGGCCCTAATAAAGACTGCCTATAATATGTACTTTGGATATAAAGTAGATGAACAAGATAAGGAATGGGCACCTCATTCTTGTTGTACACAACGTGCTACAAACCTCCGGGCGTGGATGAAAGGTACAAAAAAGTGTATGTCCTTTGCTATACCCATGATATGGCGCATGCCGAAGGATCATATAACTGACTGCTACTAGTGTATTACAAAAATTAAAGGAAGAAGTAAATATAAAATTAAGTACACGAACTTTGATTCAGCAATGTGACTAGCATTACATAATGATGATTTACAAATGCCGAAACCTCCAGAGAATTTTACATATGACAATGCAACAGTAGAAATGAAAATTGATGAAACTGAAACTTCCTCTACATCTGATATGAACTATTCTCCTGGCATAAATGAAGAACCACACCTAATGACTCAAAAAGAATTAAATGATTTTTTGAGAAACTTAAATTTATCAAAGAAAAACGCAGAATTACTTGGATCAAGATTGCAAGGTTGGAATCTCCTGAAAAACAATGCAAAGATATCTATTTATCGAGATTGACATAAGAAATATTCGACATTTTTTTCAAGAAAAGATGATTTATGCTATTGTAATGATATAAGTGGCTTAATGTCTTCTTTAAATTGTCAATATTACTCGGAACAACGTCCTATAAGAGAGCAACCACAGATAAGACATTTACCGCTACATAAAGTATGAAATTTCTTATTAATATCATTTCTTTTTACAAAAAATTCTTTTATATTTTTCTGAAATTTTATAAACAATGCATACTTTCAGTGTTTTAAATATTAATTTTAAGCTTTATAAGTGTTTATTTAAAAGTTTGTCATTACTGAAATACCAAATGATAAATTTCATAAGGTGTATGTGTTGAATAAATACTACAAAATTCAGATTTTCATGATTTTGAATTTTTTAAAAATCTGTGGGCGATGGAAACTTTTTAATGGCATATTCTTTCACAGCACCACCCAAAATATAAAAGTCACCACATACTTAGATAGAAACAGAAACCTTGTTTATCAGTGTAATTACTCCCTTCCTATCCTAAGCACAGCTTTTCATAATTATGTATGAATTTTGTTAAAATATGTCTATTTCACTTTATTATATAAAGTAAAAGCATTAAGGATTATTTTAAATCATGCCACCATAATGTTGAAAAAAATTAAATTATTGATCGTCATTGTTGAAAACGAAAAGGAATCTTTTCTTGCGATAATTTTTGAGTTGTATGATGGATTGTGTTTCCAGAATTAGTAGGTTTCTAGAAAGTTCAAGAAAATCCAGAGAAATAAGAATCAGTAGATTCACAAAATGATACTTTTCATAAAATACAAACACCCCACCCTGGCATTTTAATAAATCAATTTATCTTTTTTTTTTTTTTTTTTTTTTTTTTTTTGGAAAAGACTTACAGAAAAGCAGATTAAAAACAGAAAAAGATTCGAATTTTGACTAAGCTTTTTGGATATGCAATGTAAACTGTATGCTGTGCTGTAAATGCCCCGGCTTGTCATTTTATTCCACAAAACTCTCTTTTTCCATCTTTCTGTCCCTCTCTGCGTGTGAGCCCGGGAGAACGCGCGCTTACGCAGGTTATAAATGGTTTTAACTTTGTCACCAATAAAATCAAATTATAACCAATAAAATAAAATTATTAATATTTTATTTAGACGGAGACAATCCTTACAAATTGAGATAAAATAAGTTGAAGATTACTTTTAAAAAATTAGTGGTTACAATTGCAAAATTTATACGCACTTCGGGTCTAAAAGGCACGGCGCGCATCCTCCCGGGTTCAGATTGTCTTATGTTCACTGTTAAAACTAATGGTGGCACATTGCACCTTTTAAGGGTGAAAGGCTTGTCTCACTGGTGACACCCCTAAAGGAGCCAAAATAGCACCTTTAATTAGGGTGAAAAGATGGCACCCTTAATCCAGAGTGCCCAATGATAAAAAATTAAAAAATATACTAACCGACTTTCGGCCCTCGATGGATTCGAACGCAGAACGTCTGATTACAAGCTCAGCGCCCTATCCACTCGGCCATCAAGCTCACATTCAAAGTCTCCCTGAAATGTTCATATGTCCTGAAATTCAAAGGTTGCTTTATATAAAAAAGCAACAAAAGTTAGCCATCCGAAGTTCTAAACAAAATTGGGGTAGCGTATAGCGGTGATAGTCATCGTAAAAAAAAATTGCTGTGTTGATCCACCAGTGACAGCGAGTTGAAGTGCAAGGATACACGTTACAGAGCATGCGCAAATGACTAAGGGGTGAAAATCTTCCAACGGTATGCATTGCGCGGCACCGTAATTAGCGTGAAACACCCAATGGCACAACAAACACATTTTCAAGCCCGCTGGTGCCAAGTGATTTAACCTTTTCACCCCTGGGCGTCAAATGCAACCGGTTCGTCACCGTTATTTTTAACAGTGTTGCTAGGATCAAATTGTTCAATGAATGGCTTTCTTAATGAATGATATTTATGAATGGCATGCGTTCATATGCAATGCTTTTGTGAGCAATTTCTCGAAACGCTGGCGTAATTTTATTTATTTACATTACTTTTAAAACGCCATTTTTTCATTCGTTGAACAGTAACGACTACAATTAAGAGTCTGCTTTAGTCAGGCAAAAACACTCGTTCGATAATATTAATCCAATGGGAGATTTTTCTTTTAAATATTTCGTTTGCATTTCGATATTTTTGAATATATATATGTGTATATATATATATATATATATATATATATATATATATATATATATATATATATATATATATATATATATATGTATACAGGATGAGTCATAAATATCGAAACAATAGGCTAACTCTTTAAATATTACCCCTAGACCCATACTTCCAGTTGCAAAGTTTCATAAAAAAAGGTGAATTTTTTGATAAGATAAGTTGCAACTCCATAGGGTTTTATTTTAAAAATTACGAAAATTAAATTTTTATTCGGCTCCCAGAGGATAAAACTTCCAGTTAGAAAAATTTTCCTTATCCATTCCTGAACTGAGCAAAAAAAAAAAAAAAAAAAAAAAAAAAAAAAAAAAAAACAATTCATCTTGATATCTTCAAAACTCAGAGAGTTATGACAATTTTAATAAATCGCGAGATTTCAAGGGATCAGACACAAATTGAAATGCGTGTAATTGAAGAAACAATGTTGCTGTAATGGGTCAGCAACATTGGGTCTGTAATGGGTCTGTAATGGGTCTGTAAAACATTTATTTTATTTATTTACTTATAGAGTTAGAATTTTGAATGTTTTATGATGGTTCGCCATATAATTGTAAGCATTATCACATCATAAGACTTTTTAATAATTAAAAAAAATAGAGTAAATTAAAATTGTTATAACTCAAAATACTATTTGTCGCGTTGATTTTTTTTTCTTTCTTGAATAAATGAAAATGTCTAATTTTCAATTTTGATTCAGCATTTTCAATAATATATATTTAAATAAAAGTATTTAAAATAGCAATATAAAAAAAGATGCAATTTTTTGTAAACAAATCATATTTTTAAAAGTAAATTTTCTGAGCTGAAAACATCTTTCAGCACGTTGGGCATTTTTTTTTTTTTTTTTTTTTTTTTTTAATGTTAAAAATCTATTGAAATCGCGGGACTGTTACTGTAACCGACGGTTATTGACTTATGTCAGTTTAAAAATGAGAAATACTGAAATAAAAATATTTGATGCAGAAAAGTGCATTTACTTTTAAACAAAGATGGGCTGCTTACGTTTAAATACTTTTTAAAATTTTCTAAGTGATTAACTCCGTCCTGTATAGTTCCGATTTCAGATTTTGTTTAAGTTTTGACATTCTCACCCTCTTTAATTACTGTTTAAATGCGTCAGTTGATTTTAACCCCATTTTTTTATCACGTCGATTTCAAATTTTTTCCTTGTGCACGGACACACAGACAGACATTTTGTAAAAACATGTTTTTCAGTATCTCTGAGCCCTAAAACGTGTGAATCCGTCGAAAACCGGAATTCAAAATTTTCATGAATCCAATACTTTCTTCTTGTAAAGATAAAAAAAAAAAGTAAAAATAGGTTTAAAATCATCATAAATTTTGAAGCTGAAAGAAAAGTAGATTTTTTGAAAATATTTCTATGTAATTTATTAAAATATATTTCCAATGATTCCATTAATAGAAGTGTCATTATCGCTGGCTATTATTATTTTTACTAAACTTATTGCCTGCGGCAATAAGTTTATATGACAATATTAGTGAGAGTTTAATTAATATCACTTAATTTAAAAACACTTTTAATAAGTGTTTAATAAGACGGTCCGGCCAATGGGTCGTGTCAGTTACGAGGTTGGCGCCAAAGTCGAGATATTGCAGACATCTAGCATATTTTAAGGAAGTTTAAAGCAAAAACCTATACGCTTTTATTTTATATCTAAAAGTTAAAGTATTGCCCTGGATCGACATTTAACAATGCGTAAATTTAAGATCGATCCCTAAATTGTATTTCAAATGAACTGGTTTCGCTGAGTTCAGAGGTATGCTTAAGTGGTGTAAGTCACGAATTTTTAAAAATTTTGGATTTTAATATCTTTTGGGGATTTGTAGATATCGAGATGATTTTTAAGCTATTGCATAGCTTTTATCGCGGGCTTTGAGCACGGCGACCGAATGTAGAAATTCCGTAACGAGAAAAATTTAGAAATTCCGTAACGAAAAAAACCTAACACTCGGCTAACCATCGTTTCAGTTCGGCAGACTTCGGCATGGTATCCTTCGGTAGACTTCGGCAGACATTGACGCGGTATTTTTCAGATATTTACAGGATATCAAGTCTCAAACTTATAATTCTTATTTCAGTTACTATAAATCTAGAGTTTTAACAATAAAAAATATTGATAGAATGTGTATAGAAAAGAATCGTCTTAAGATAAAACAAGGTAGGATAATGTAGCTTTTGGTGATTGAAGACCCGCCCAATGGTGAGGATCGAAAAATTTTAAATGCTTATAACTCGCGATCTAATTTTCGTAGCGCGGTCAAATTTTGTTTGGTAATTTATTATGAGACAGTGTTAATTTCTGGTGACAGGAGACCCCCACGGTGAGGGTCGAAAATGTTAAAATGCTTTTAACTCGTGGTCTAATATTCGTAGCGCGGCCAAATTTTGTTTGGCAATTTATTATGAGACAGTGTTAATTTTGGGTGACAGGAGAACCCCCATGGTGAGATTCGAAAAATTTAAGATACTTATAACTCGCGATATAATTTTCCTAGCGCGACAAATTTTGTTTGGTAATTTATTATGAGACAGTGTTAATTTTTGGTGACAGGAGACCCCCCTCCCATGGTGAGAGTCGAAAAATTTAAAATGCTTATAACTCGCGATCTAATTTTCGTAGCGCGGCCAAATTTTGTTTGGTAATTTATTATGAGACAGTGTTAATTTTTGGTGACAGGAGACCCCCCACGGTGAGGGGCGAAAAATTTAAAATGCTTATAACTCGCGATCTAAATTTCGTAGCGCGGCCATATTTTGTTTGGTAATTTATTATGAGACAGTTTTAATTTTTGGTGACAGGAGACCCCCCCCCCAGGTGAGGGTCGAAAAATTTAAAATGCTTATAACTCGCAATCTAATTTTCGTAGTGCGACCAAATTTTGTTTGGTAATTTATTATGAGACAGTGTTACTTTTGGTGAAAGGAGACCCCCCACGGTGAGGGTCGAAAAATTTAAAATGCTTATAACTGGCGATCTAATTTTCGTAGCGCGGTCAAATTTTGTTTGGTAATTTATTATGAGACAGTGTTACTTTTGGTGAGAGGAGATCCCCCATGGTGAGGGTCGAAAAATTTAAAATGCTTATAACTCGCGATCTAATTTTTGTAGTGCGGCCAAATTTTGTTTGGTAATTTATTATGAGACAGTGTTACTTTTGGTGACAGGAGATCACCCATGGTGACGGTCGAAAAAAATTAAAAATGCTTATAACTCGCGATCTAATTTTCGTAGCGCGGCCAAATTTTGTCTGGTGATTTATTGTGAGACAGTGTTAATTTTTGGTAATTTGAGAGGAGGTTTTGAGAAACTTTTATAAAAGTATAAAAAACATAGCTAAAAAACTCTAAAAGTGATCGTCAATAGAATAAGCTCAAAATCCGTTGTTTTGCAAATTAAGAAAAAAAGGAGGGGTTGTATCCAAATATAGCAGTTCGTGGTTTGTGTATTTTACATACACTAATATATGGATGCAGGATATATGGATGCAGCCCTTCATCTTTTTGCTTCATTTTAGGAATAATGTATTCTGGGCTTATTCTATCGACGATAACTTTCAGAATTTTCAAGCTATGTTTTTGAAATTTTTACAAAAGTTGCTCTATTTATTTAGCTAGCACAATATGCAAATGCAAGTTTGATAGCGTTCACTCATGCGCACTAAAAATTATTTAGTAAGCATGCTCATTTTTCATACAATATTTATTATTTTTTAAATTCTGACTACAGGGTTTTGTATACAATATTGTTTGTGATATATTCAGAAAAGAATATTATTTTATATTAAGAACTCTGCAAATTATAAACAAAAAACTTAGGACTGTTTTTATAAAAACCTTAATTTCTCTACTAGTATACATGCTATCCTTGTAAAAATTAACACAGTACATTACAATATGCCAATTAATCATAATGTGCAGTTTGAACGCTTTTGCTACATTTGTTTTGACAGGGTTATCCAAAAGATCTTCGTTCATTTTCAGTTTGTTGACGGTCCCCTGTTCGATTTCAAGGAAAACTCTTCGCGAAAATATGTGACGCGTACTATTTTGTTTACACACCTGGAGTTTCAGCACATTCCGATTCATATTTCTTTCATTACTTAAAAATAATTACTTAATTACCAATTATGCTTAACTTTTGGACATCAGTGTACATTAATTTATTTAATGCAATGCTATGTAATAAGTTATGGTAGCATTCTCAATTCTTCTATTTTTCTAAAGTTTCTATCGTTTAACTTGCATAAATAAATTTATATTCTAACAAATTCTGTCAACTTAAACAATATTACAGGCTGTTTACCATTTGGATATGAATTTTTTTTTTAATTTATCTTTATAATTCATTTTCAATAAAATACCGACATAAAGAATAGTTTTAGTGAAAACCGCAAATCAATCGACCAATTTTTCCGTTTTTTATAATCATTTGAATTTAAAACCCTCTGAACACAGTTAAGTTTGTGCTACTTAACTGCTTCCAACTATTCAGATTTTGAGCTCAAAATTTAAGTCTAAGCTTACGAAACCTTTAATGAGATGCAAAAAATAACGGTAAAAAATAGATGTTCGTTACTCTAAAGTCTAAAGCGCCCTCTATCGTCATTTTTTTTAAATTTATCTTTATAATTTATTTTCAAGACAATACTGACATAAAGAATAATTTTAGTGAAAACCGCAAACGAATCGACCAATTTTTCTGTTTTTCATAATCATTTGAATTTTTGGACCCTAAACTTTAATGGCGCCTATCTCCTTCGGAAGACTTTGGGACCCTTGGTTTCCTATTTAAATATTGTTTGTCTTGATGTGTACTATCACCCCTTAAAGTTTGGACCATGAATTTAGTAACACCCTGTATATACACTGGTGTCCAAAAGTTAAGCATAATTGGTAATGAAGTAATTATTTTTAAGTAATGAAAGAAATATGAATCGGAATGTGCTGAAACTCCAGGTGTGTAAACAAAATAGTACGTGTCACATATTTTCGCGAAGAGTTTTCCCCGAAATCAAACAGGGGACCGCCAACAAATTGAAAAAGAACGAAGATCTTTTGGATAACCCTGTCAAAACTAATGTAGCAAAAGCGTTCAAACTGCACATTATGATTAATTGGCTTATTGTAATGTGCTGCGTTAATTTTTACAAGGATAGCATGTATACTCGTAGAGAAATTAAGGTTTTTATAAAAACAGTCCTAAGTTTTTTGTTTATAATTTGCAGAGTTCTTAATATAAAATAATGTTCTCTTTTGAAAAAATGACAAACATCATTGTACATAACACCCTGTCATCAGAATTAAAAAATAATAAAAATTGTATGACAAATAAGCAGGTTTACTAAATAAATTTTTACTGCGCATGCGTGAACGCTATTAAAATTTCATTTGCATATTATGTTAGTTAAATGTATAGAGCAACTTTTGTGAAAGTCTCAAAAACATAGCTTAAAAATTCTGAAAATTATCGTTGATAGAATGAGATCAAAATCCTTTATTCCCTAAATGAAGCAAAAAGATGAGGAGCTGTATCCATATTCCATTGTTTAATGCCTACACAATATTGCACGTACAACTATATTTAGGTAAAACCCCTGATTTTTTTGCTTCCTTTAGAAATAACGGATTTTGAGTTGATTCTATAGGCGACCATTTTCAGAATTTTCAAGCTATGTTTTTGAAACTTTTACAGAAGTTGCTCTATACATTTAGATAACACAATATGCAAATCACATTTTGATATCTTTGACGCATGCGCAATGAAAAATTATTTACTAAACATACTCATTTTTCATACAATTTTTATTATTTTTAAATTCTGATGACAGGGTATTGTGTACAATGATGTTTGTCATATTTTCAGAAAAGAACATTATTTTATAATAAGAACTCTGCAAATTATAAGCAAAAAGCTTGTAAAATTTAGGGACTGTTTTTATAAAAACCTTAATTTCTCTACGAGTATACATGCTATCCGCATAAAATAGAACACAGTTTGCTACAATAAGCCACTTAATCATATCTACAGTTTGATCGCTTTTGCTACATTAGTTTTGACAGGGTTGTCCAAAAGATATTCGTTCTCTTTCAATTTGTTGACGGTCCCTATTAGTTTTTCGGGAAAAAATCTTCACGGAAATGTATAACTTGTACTTTTATGATTACACTCTTAGAGTTTCAGGATAATTCTTGGTATATTTTTCAAGATATTTAACCAAATGTCTAAAATTGCAACTGTCCGGTCAACTTTGGCCATATAGTGTATACGTTTGCATCCCATGAGAAAATTTTATTAAATATCAAAACTCGATAAAACTATACATATTCCATACATAAGTAGTACTGATTATTCAATGTTTGAAATATCTGTTATTATGTTATATAATTTCTAAATGGAGTTGAAATTATTAAGCTTTCTCAAAAATTGCATGAATTTGATGTAGAATACGTCTTGAAGCAACAACTGTAAAGACATTTTCATCCGTCCAAACAATATTCGGATCTGTCAACGTTGTTTTATTTTCAGGCAACGTATATTTTTAAAAGATATATCGCAATTCCGAAAACTGATAAAAACTATGTAAGCAATGAAGGAACTCACAGATGATAATCGTATGAAGAATCTAAAATCAAGAATGTATTTTTATTATTTAAACTGGAATGAAGATCTTGTGCTTCAAATATTCCTTTTAAAGCAGAATGAAATCAAGTAATTTAGAAAAATAAAACTTAGACTTCTAAAAAGGGAAAATTTATTCACCAGGCCCAAAATCCTCTCGTAAACGAAATTTAGTTTTTTTATTATTATTTAATAATTGGAATCTCTTGCACTCGTTTCAGAAAGAAATTGCTGGGTATTACTTATCTAATAAATGATATAAATTCAAATAATTATTAATGAAATGTTTCTGCGTACACTCTAAAAAATAAATGGAGACATTTACACATAAAAGCAGGTATAGCGATGATACAAAAATGATTTATCTATATGTGTAAAGTAATGTGTAAATTGCCAATATACACGCCTAATTTGTAAATTAAAAAATACACATTTCACAGTGTAATTTGATGATAAAACTAAGTGTGTAAAAGTTATCATAATCACTCAAGAAATACCCACATTAACGAGTAAATTGCCCAAGAATACACATATATCTGTATAATATTCTTACTCATTTATCTGTGTAATCTTCTATTATTACCGAATAAATGTGTATTGTGCAAAAAATACATATTATTGTGTTATATGTAATTTACACAGTTTTGCGTAATATGTAAAATACGCATATTATATAGGAGGGAGGTTCAATAATTATTGCGTCTAATGTAAATAAAATATCTGTACTGCAATGGTTGATGGGTAATAGCGAATGCTAATGTCTTAGTTGACTATATGCTTAGTTTCAGAACCGTAGCCGCAATATTCACATAGTTTTGGAAGGAGGAGAGAAAGAGGGATTTGTGGGTGAAAGCCTGATTTTTTAGTTTATGCGGCTAGACTTGTGACAATGGATTAGACGTAACTTCTGCTGTTTGGACTATGGATCATAGTGATGTAGCTACTTCTCATCCACTGTCACAAGTGTAGCCTCATAAGCTCCAAACCAGCATTTCACCCTCATCCTCCCCCCTTATAAAATCCTTCTAAATAGGTTTTTCAAACTTACCCCCTCTCTCTAAAACTGTGTTAATAGAGCAGCCAAAGTTCTAAAATTCAGCATAAAAGCATTTAAGACATCAGCTTTTGATATTCCTCAACAACCATCGCAGTACAAATTTTACTTTTCTGTTAACCCCTTAGGGACGAATGACACGTATACGTGCCGCAAAAAGGTTTAGGAATCGTTGTTTATCCCCACCAGTAAAATTACTGAACAATTTGCCTTTATTAATCGGAGCATTTTTTCAATTTAATAAGGCACAAATTTCAGGCATACATTAAACTTTTTTTAATATAAGTTTCATAATTTAAAAAACTTACTAAAAAACTCCAAAAAATATATATAAAACTCAGGTGAACTGTTTAACTTATAAATTAGAATGTATAATTTATAGATATGATATACATTTGTACATTAGTTTGTACATAAACTATAATATCTTTTGCACAACTGACCCACAATTTAACCCTCCTCCCCCCAAAAAATACTATTCTGATGTTGACGTTTATTTCGCTACTGTTAAAATACATTCGTAAATTCTTTTTAAGATCATAATTCCAATAAAAAAATAATCTTTAAAACAACAGTTGTTATTTTAGTGGAAATTTATCAGGAGTTAGGAAATGTTGGCATTTTTTAGGCAAAATTCTTCTTGCCTATATATGTAAACAAACAATCCAACATATAACATATACATTTATATATAGAAATAAACAAATCAGATAAAAACAATTTTAGATAGTACATACATATAAGATTACATACCTTTGCTCAATTTTCTTGTTTTATAGAAGTGTAACTGCTATATTTTTCTCAACAACAGCGCCTGAATTCAGCATGACTCTTTGGCCGCCATATTGAACATGTTTTGCTCTTACGCATGCTCGGTTGAGAAATTTCAACTTCGATTACTGCTGGACCAAGATCAAGTTAATGAATCCACCATTAGTTTTTACGAGCTCTTATTTTGAAAATCAGACAAAGTGTGATACTTGTGTTTTTTGATTTGCTGGATTTTTTTATATGTTGAAGTAGATCTTATTTTATGAATAGTGTGCTATTTTGAAGCCCTGAAAATTTTTTCTCTTCCCTATAGAAAATATCAAAGTTCATGTTTGCGAATGCCATTTCTATGAAAAATGAAATCCCAATATTTTTGGAGTGGTATATCTCTGGCAAGCAACAACATCCCAGAATTATTCTGGCATAAACTTAGTGTAACACTACCTGCTTATTAAAATTTATTTGTTTCCATGGGGCATTGTTATTTTACATTGTTATGTTGCCCCAAAGTACAGTCAAAATGACGTTTTTGTCCATTTTCCGCTCTTAATATCTTATTTAAGCTATAATATCCCAAAGTTTTTCTTATAGAATATGAAAGTGCACTACTAGGACAAGCTAAATAAAGTAGTGCTGCACGGAGATATTGTTGCTGTTAGTAGCTATAACCTGTTAAATATTCAAAATTTCCAAAACCTGCAACATTTAAAGTAGTTTATGCCAAAAAAGCGCCACAGTTGAATGAAAAAAAATATGTCACGCAATAGTTGAACATATTTACAAAAACATGGAAAAGAAAAAGAAGTGTGGTCTCGTGATAATAGACAAAAAAATGACAAAAATTACAAGGAAAGCAATGCCCATGATCAAATTTTCCCCCTAAGGAAAAATGAAACATCCAAATTCTCTTTCGTCTTTCTAAGATTTTTCCCTATGAGTAAATAAAATATTCCTTTTTTGTCGCCTCTTTCGAAAAGAGAAACGGGATGTTTCATTTCTCTTAGGGAAAAAATGTGATGATAGTCATTGCTTTTCTTATAAATTTTTTGATTTTTTTTTTACTAAAAAATATCTCGAGGCCCCACATCTATTTCTTTTCCATGTTTTTGTACATATGTTCAACTATTGCGTGACATATTTTTTTTATTCAACTGTGGCGCTTTTTTTAAATAAACTACTTTAAATGTTACAGATTTTGGAAATTTTGAATATTTAACAGGTTATAGCTACTAACAGCAACAATATCTCCGTGCAGTACTATATTATTTAGCTTGTCCTAGTAGTGCATTTTCATATTCTATAAGAAAAACTTTGGGGTATAATAGCTTAAATAAGATATTAAGAGCAGAAAATGGACAAAAACGTCATTTTGACTGTACTCTGTGGACACATAACAATGTAAAATAACAATGCCCCATGGAAACAAATAAATTTCAATAAGCAAGTAGAGTTACACTATAAGTTTATGCCAGAACAATTTTGGGATGTTGTTGCTTGTCAGAGATATACCACTCGAAAAATATTGGGATTTCATTTTTCATAAAAATGGTATTCACAAACGTGAACTTTGATATTTTCTATAGGGAAGAGAACATTTTTTCAGGGCTTCAAAATTGCAGATTAATCATTAAATATGATTTACTTCAATATAAAAAAATATCAAGGCAATTAAAAAAAAATCCCTGTCGGCTGGGCCTATAGGCGGAGGTAGATTTTGAAGAGTGCCCATTTCAATAATATATATATATATATACAGGGTGTATCTAAACTACTGGGCAAAACTTTAAGAGGTGATAGAACACATCAAGATAAACAATATTAAATGTGAAACTAAGGGTCCCAAACGTCTTCCGAAAGAGATAGGCGCCATTAAAGTTTAGTGTCCAAAATTTCAAATAAACATAAAAGACGGAAAAATTGGTCGATTGATTTGCGGTTTTCACTAAAACTATTTTTTATGTCAGTATTTTCTTGAAAATAAATTATAAAGATAAATTTCGAAAAGTGCCGATAGAGGTCGCTTTAGACTTTAGAGTAACGTACAACTACTTTTTGCCGTTATCTTTGCATCTCATTAAATGTTTTCGGAAGCTCAGATTTAAACTTAAATTTTGAGCTCAAAATCTGAATAGTTGGGAGTGGTTAAGTAGCGCAAACTGAACTGTGTTCAGAGGTTTAAACTTCAAGTGATTATAAAAAACGGAAAAATATA
Organism: Maratus speculifer; assembly: GCA_964019185.1. Taxonomy (NCBI): domain Eukaryota; kingdom Metazoa; phylum Arthropoda; class Arachnida; order Araneae; family Salticidae; genus Maratus; species Maratus speculifer. The sequence continues at coordinate 32,053,589 of OZ025293.1, forward strand.
CCGATTCGTTTGTGGTTTTTACTAAAACTACCATTTAAATCAGTATTTTCTTAAAAATAAATTTTAAAGATAAATTTCAAAAAATGCCGATAGAGGGCGCTTTAGAGTTTTGAGTGACGAACAACTTTTTTTTGCAGTTATTTTTTGCATCTCATTAATTTTTTTTAGAATCTTAAACATAAATTTAAATTTTTAGCTGAAAATCTGAATCGTTGGGAGTGGTTAAAAAGCGCAAACTGAGCTTTGTTCTAGGGTGTGTGTGTGTGGGGGGGGGGGGGGGTGTTTCAAGTTTCAAATGATTATAAAAAACGGAAAAATTAATTGATTAGTTTGCGGTTTTCGCTAAATCTATTCTTTATGTGAGTATTTTCTTAAAAATAAATTTAAAAATTTCGTTAACAAGAGCTTTAAACTTAAGAGTAAACAGCAACTATTTTTAACTGTTATTTTTTGTATCTGATTAAATGCTTACAAAACCTTAGACAAAAATTTTGAGCTCAAATTCTGAATCGTTGAGAGGGGTTAAGAAGTGCAAATTGAACTGTGTTCAGGAGTTGAAACATAACCCTCCCACCCCCCCTCCTTCGAACACAGTTCAATTTTGCGCTACTTAATTACTCCCAACGATTCAGATTTTGAGCTCAAAATTTAAGTCTAAGCTTTTGCAAGCATTTAATGAGATTAAAAAAAAAAATAATGGTTTAAAATAGTTGTACGTTACTCCAAAGTGTAAGGCGCCCTCTATCGGGATTTTTTGAAATGTATCTTTAAAATTTGTTTTTAAGAAAATACTGATTTAAAGAAGAGTTTTAATGAAAACCGCGAACGAATCTACCAATTTTTCCGTTTTTTATAATCATTTCAAATTTGAATCTCTGAACATAGTTGAGTTTGCGCTACTTAACCATTCCCAACTATTCAGATTTTGAGTTCAAAATTTAAGTTTAAGTTTAAGCTACCGAAAACATTTAATTAGATGCAAAAAATAACGGGAAAATTAGTTATACGTTTCTCCTTGTCTAAGGCGCCCTCTATCGGCATTTTTTGAGGTTTATCTTTAAAATTTATTTTCAAGAAAATAGTGATTTAAAGAGTAGTTTTAGCGAAATACGCAAACAAATCGATAAAATTTTCCGTTTTTTATAATCATTTGAAATTTAAACCTCTGAACACAGTTTAGTTTGCGCTACTTAACCACTCCCAACTATTCAGATTTTGAGCTCAAAATTTAAGTTTAAATCTAAGCTTCCGAAAATAGTTAATGAGATGGAAAAATAATGGCAAAAAATAGTTGTTCATTACTCTAAAGTCTAAAGCGACCTCTATCGGTACTTTTTGAAATTTATTTTTATAATTTATTTTCAAGAAAATACTGACATAAAGAATAGTTTTAGTGAAAACCGCAAATCAATCGACCAATTTTTCCGTCTTTTATGTTTATTTGAAATTTTGGACTCTAAACTTTAATGGCGCCTATCTCCTTCGGAAGACGTTTGGGACCCTTAGTTTCCTATTTAATATTATTTGTCTTGATGGGTACTATCACCCCTTAAAGTTTTGCCCAGTAGTTTAGATACACCATGTATACATATATATATATGTTTGCTAACAGTATGTAGATTATTGCCACCGTAGGCGCCATTGCAGCACTTATCAATTGCAACAAACATATATATACAATCCCAATTTCATGAAAATATTAATTAAGCACCAGGTGCATAATGTATAAACATTATTAAAAACAGTGAACATTAAAATAACAATTTTGAACAATATAAAAAGTCACCCGCAGAACCAAAAGCCATCACTCTTCAGCAGGCGGAATGGCTTTAACCTTCCCCCCCCCCCGCTATTAAAATAAAGCTTAATATATATATATATATATATATGATTAGAGATAAACCCAGTTTAATAACTTCATTTGGCCGTTTATGAAAAATTTTTAATTTCATTTTTCTGCAAAAGCTGGTTTTATCAGAATCATCTTAAGAAAAATTCAGCTCAAATTCCCATTTTGACAACATATTTTGAAATAGATTCTGAATTTATTAAAAAATCGACCAAAACAGTACATTATACAGTTCCTAAATAACAAAAAACTGTCAGTTGAGTGCATTTGAGAAAAAAAAATTGAATTTAAAAATGAGTCATAAAATAACCGGTTAGTTGTTTGAATACATCCTTAATTCTTTAATCATAATTGCTTCTGAAAATTTTGTGCGAAATACTCACTTTGATAGCATTTTTAAAAATATATTCTATCTTTATCAAAAAACTGGCCAATGCGTCACAGTATATAGTTCCTAAATAAGAGGATCTGTAAATTGGATGCGTTTGAGCGAAAATGGATTTTAAAACGAGTCATAAAAAACGCAATTTACTATGTGAAAACTTCCTTAGATTTTCAAATCACGAAGACTTCGGGAAATTCTGTTCAAAATACCCTTTTTGGTAGCCTTTTTCAAAATATATTATGTCTTTATCAAAAAAACTGATCAATGCATCACATTATATAGTTCCTAAATAAGAGGATCTGTAAATTGGATGCATTTGAGAGCAAAAATGGATTTAAAAACGAGTCAGAAAAAAACGCAATTTCTTATTTGAACACTTCTTTAAATTTTCAATCACGATGATTTCAGAAAATTCTGTTCAAAATACCCTTTTTGGTAGCCTTTTTCGAAATATATTCCGTCTTAATCAAAAAACTGACGAATGCATCACATTATATAGTTCCTAAATAACAGTATCTGTAAATTGGATGCGTTTGAGAACAAAAATGGATTTAAAAACGAGTCAGAAAAAAACGCAATTTCTTATTTGTATACTTCCTTCAATTTTTAGTCCCGATGACTTTCGGTGGTGACTGAAGTGGGATTATATCTGTCGGACGTTCCTCTTAGCCCGCACATGTTTGAAGAAAATCCGTAGTAGTTATAGGAAATTCTGTTCAAAATACCCTTTTTGATTTAAGTACCAGTTTGGTGGAGATTGGTGAAGAATTATAGAAGTTATCGTGTCCATAAAAAAGTGAGATATATAAATAGATAGATAGATAGATAGATAGATATCTAAACTGGTGAGATTGCAATAGGTAGTATTTCTTACGAAAACTACCTAATAGATAGATAGATAGATAGATAGATATATAAACTGGTGCGATTGCAATAGGTAGTATTTCTTACGAAATCTACCTAATACAACTATCAAAACACCACTTTTTTGTCTGAATTTCAAAATAAGGGCTCTTAATTTAAACCTGATCAAGCCAGGTCGACGTTAAATATGAATTTAGATTTCGACCCGGGTTTCGCGCTTAACTCGGGGTCAATGTATTTCATGAATACAACCGTAAATTGTATTGAGAATTGAAGATAAACTGAAATTACAAGTTAATCTGTGAAAATAGGTTAAAATTAGCAGTCTGTGAGACGGCTAAAATAATTTAGGGGCTAATCATAAGCCAGTAGGGTAAAATCAAGCATTCTTATATTCGATGTGCAAATTCCAAAAGGTAACTAATTTAAAATTATCTAATCACATGAATTAGATTTTATGTTACATAATGAATGAATTCAAAATAATTTTTAGATTCTACGGAAGGTTAAACTACTGTAATTTAAATTAAGGGGAGCAGAAAAATAACCAACATTACAAGGAATATAATTTAAATAAAAGTATAAGCATGAAGTGGGATTATATCTGTCTGACGTTCCTCTTAGCCCGCACATCTTTGAAGAAAATCCGTAGTAGTTATAGCTGACAACACCGATATTATTAGGGGATATCGGTCACCCACTGTGAGAATTGTGTAAATGAACACCAACGCTGTCATTTAATTAAATTAACCGTTGATTTATACTCTATGTAAACAATATAATACACTATATGCAGTTACAACTCGGATATAGGTGATCCGGTTCAACATTAAATTAAATACAGTAAAAGGTTGGCTGTGTACTGTTTAAATTACACCTTCTCTCCCTCACTCTACACTCGTTAGATTCACTTTACCGGACATCAATTCCAAATCTCCCGACACATGGGTTCTCAGCCTACGCTATTCGGCCAAGAGCACTACACACAGGGACGTCCGTATACCCCGGCACTCAAGGTCCGAACTCCAGATACGAACTGACAAAATCTCAGACAAAACCTGCCCTTCTCAAATCGCTGCTTTTCCTCAAGGTAAAACCCCTGCGGAGTTCCTCCATTGCACGCATTCCACGTTGTTTTCTTGATTCGTGGAATGTTCCTTATTTGCTCATCATTCACATACATCACTGACGGATGAACACGCCTTTTAGCAATCTTCTCTTTCTCACCTTACCACCTGCACATGCTCACATGTCAAATCCCGCTTTAACAAAGAAAGAATGTCAACTTGAAAATTCAGTACACAGCCCATACAATACACAAAATATTAAGATAAAGAAATAACATAAATTCCAATCCTGTAGCAGATGTTTCTCAGAACCTGACAATATCTCTAATTATAATGCCTGTTTATGAAGTCTTCCGAATTTCGCTTTAAGAATGAAATCTAACGCTATTACTGAAAATTACAAGTAAAATTGTGAAATTTGGTAAAAAGCTGCGCACTGTGAGACGGCCGAAGAAATTGCGATTTAATGAAAACCTATAAGGGTAAAATCAAGCATTCTTATATTCGACGTATAAATTGCAATAAGTAATTCGGGAAACGAATTTAAAATTATCTAATACATGAATTAAAGTTTACGTTATGCAATGAATGAATTCGAAATAATTTTTATATTTATAAGACCGTTTTCATGAGACCTCGATTTGAAGTTAAGGGTTAAGAAAACTTTTAATTCTGTTCTCTTTTAAATGTGCATGTGCTGCTAATTTAGCTGAAACGGGGAAGGTGAGGGAGGTGGTAAGAGCATCTTATAAAAATAAATAAATAAATATTTTAGTTTATTATTTTAAAATGCTGTTACAGCAATGTAATGTCATCGTGTTTTTTATAGAATGAGATTGCTGAAAAAAAGAGCAGCTCTGAATAATATATGAACTTCCCATCCCTTTCTTAACGTCTACTTTAAAATTCACATGCTTATAATTTTTCTAGTACATCAATTAGTGTAAACCTACATTTACACATTTTTTTGAGTTTATGAACTGATAACAACTTACAGACTTGATGCCACAGGCTAAATACACATAAAAAGGGGTAATTGTATGTACGAAATGTGTAATTTTTATGACAATTGTGTGATTTTAGAAATTCACACATTTACCTATACCCAATCGTGTAAATTCAGGCATTTTTCAACATTTACACATTTATTTGTATTTTTATTCTAACATCAATTGTATTATTTATCTATAACAATAAATGTTTTTAATATGTTTTTGTTAGAGGCAGTGAAGTGAAGCGAAGAAAAAAGTGAAATGATGTTTAATAAAGTGAAAAGAAATATCTAAACCAAATAATCATAAACTACATCAGTTTTGTTGTATACTGCCTGCTTGAAGGTAAAAATGTCTATAAAAGTTATTTTAACCTCTTCAGTCCCCCAGTACCCAAATGGATACATCAGTTTTGTCCCATTTTATTAATGATACTCAAATAAAAATGAAATTTCGATATAAGAATAATATGTTTCGAATTCTAAGATTCGAGCTAATGAAAATAGAACAAAAATCTCGCTTTGAAGTCAAATGAGAGAAGAAATAATTCAGTAATAATTAAAAATACTGTAATAATCGCCAGTACCGAAGAGGTTAAACATGGATGAATAGTCCTTATGCACGCTATCAATCAAGCCCAACGATTTTGAATGGTACTAAAAAAATAACAACAAACATACCTCCAGAAAATATTTCTGAAGAAGATCTTATTCAAAATCGAAGTGTAATCACAAAGGTACGATTTCAGTATATTATGTTAGGTCATTCCATATTCTCTTTCAGTACATTTCGTTCTCTGAATCCTGCATAATACTTCTCCAATAAGTAATCGAACCAAATTCTGAGCACAGTTCATTATATTTCAGAAATGTGCAAAGTCTCAAATCCCCGTGTCCATTTTTACCCTTGATTTTATAATTAACCCGGGAGTACACGCGTGCGTCGGGTCTTTTAGATCCAGAGTGCGTATGATTTTTGCAATTGTAACCACTTATCTTTTAAAAGTAATCTTCAACTTATTTTATCGCAAAATTTGTAAAGATTGGCTCCGCCTAAATAAAATAACGGTTATAATTTGATTTTATTGGCGACAAAGTTAAAACCATTTCTACCCTGGGTAAGCGCGTGTTCTCCCGGGTTAAGATGTTGGCCAAAATTTTCCAAATTTGTATCTGTGCTTTGCATAAATCATATTCCCAAGCTCTAGGGTAGTTCCACTTCGATTTTCTATCATATCTTTTTCAGAAATATTTTCGGGAGGTATGCTTGTTTTTATTTATTTCCCGTACCATTCCGAATCGTTGGGCTTAATCAGTTCAAAAACTGGAAATAATACACTTCATCTTATAGCAGCATATGATCCAGAAACACAATTATTTCATAATTTGCATAAGGAATATTCATCCATATTTAAAATAACTTTTATAGACAGTTTTACTTTCAGACAGACAGTATAAAACAAAACTGAAGTAGCTTATGATTATCTGGTTTAGATACCTCTTTTCACTTTATTAAACATCAATTCACCTTTCTCTTCTCTTCACTTCTACTGCCTCTCGCAAAAAATACTAAAAATATTTATTGCTATAGATAAATAATACAATTGATGTTATAATAAAACTAGTTGGATGTGTCAATCCCAAAACTTTCTTCTATCTCATAAGTACATTTTAATATTAAAAAAAAAAGTTGTGACCCCAAAATTACCCACTATAATTTCCTCGAACATTTGACCTAGCCTACTGAGATTCTGGTATCTAAAAAGCCTAAGACGCAAAATTTAATTAATATTCTGAGAAAATAAGCTTAGTATTGCCTCATGTTGGGTAATTTATACTAAAACCTAATAAGCATTTACTTTTGTCAAGACCTAACAGAATCTGAAATTTGATGGAATTTCGTCCATTAGTTCTTGAGATATAGTTATAACAAAAAATTTGCAAAACCTAGCACATCAACACCATATCTTGGATAATTTATGCCAAAACGTAAAAAAGCGTCTAATTATGTTATGGTGTAAAAGAATCTGAAGTTTGATGAAATTCTGTGCATTAGTTCTTGAGATATAGCTAGTTAAAAAAAAACCGTGTAAAATATAGCACAGCAGCACCATCCGTTGAAGGATTTATAACAAAACGTTATCATCGTGTAATTATGTTATATGTCATTTTGTAACAAAATCTGAAGTTTGATGAAATTCTGTGCGTTGGTTGTTGAGATATAGCTGTCGGAAAAATCGTGCAAAATGAAGCATAGCTGCACCACCTGTTGCAAGGTTAATAGCAAAATGTAATCAGCGTCTAATTATGTTATATATTCTAGTGTAACAGAATCTAAATTTTGATGAAGTTCTTTTCATTAGTTCTTGAGATATAGCTATCGCAAAAACTGTGCACAATGTAGCATAGCAGCGCCACCTATAGGGCAGTTCACACCAAAACCTTATCAGCGGCTATGTATCTCAAGGTATCGCGAAATCTGAAGTTTGGTTAAATTCTGTGCATTAGTTCTTGAGATATAGCTATCATGAAAATCATGAAAAACATAGTATAGCAGCGCCACCTGCAGGCCAATTTTCACCAAAAACCAATAGGCACTAATTCATATCAAGGTCTAACTGAATATAAAATTTTATTAAATTTCGAGCATTAGTTCTTGAGATAGAGCGCCCACAAATTTTTTGTCACATACAGACAGACAGACATACATACATACAGACAGACAGACAGACAGACAGACGGACAGACTCACAGACAGACATTTTCTAAAAATAGTCAAAACGTGTTCAGGATCTTCTAAAACGTAAAAATCCGTCGAAAACCGGAAGTCGAAAATTTTCATGAATCCAATACTTTCTTCTTGTAAAGATAGAAGAAAGTAAAAATATATGCACTTCATTAAAGATCAATTCACTTTTCTCTCCCCTCTTATCTTCACTGCCTATAGCAAAAAAATCTCTAAAATATTTATCATTATATAATTCATAACACAATTGATGTTGGAATAATAAAATATATGCATTTCAAAAATAATTGTGAAGTGTTTTTTTATTCTTGGCAGTGAATGAATGCTATGGCCATGGGGAATATATTTCCTAAATGCGATTTTTATTACCTTATGAAAACTGTTTTACTGCCCATGATTATGTTGGGTGATTTTGAAAGGTGAATAGTTATTGTAAATTATTATTATTATTTTACAGGCTTCTGACTTAAATGCAAGTCTGGTATACCTCACTTTAAAGAGTCAAAAATACTTTTTTTTGAAATTTGGCATAAAATTTTGGAATGCATTAAAGTTTGCCGATTAAAGGGCGTACTTTTTTGTATTTCATTATACCATAGGAAAGCATGCAGCAGTTAAAAATGATGGGATGATTTTAAAGCAAAGTGCTACATGTGTCAAAACTTTAGTGACACTTTGAAAAAAATTCAACTTTTGCAGTCCCCTATCTCAATGCATTATACATATGCCATACTTTTTATTTTTGAATATCAAAGAGCAAATATTACATAATATAACCATGTAATTTGTTTTGTGAGATAACCTCAAGGCATAGTATGGTAAATACTATGCAAAATATAAAATTTTCAAACGGGGCACTGACCTTTGACCCTATCCCACCCCCACCCCACCGAATTAAAACCAAGCATCAATATTTTGGACTTCTTTCTTGCTAATGGTCATCACATTGAGAAAAAAAATTACATAAATCTGTTTACCATTTAATCACAGATCCCTTGATTCTGAGTTATTCTTATATGGAAAGACTCTTAAGGGGGCTGCTCACTCAGCTTCGAAATTCTCCTCCGTAATTTTCAGTTTATGGACATTTGATGCATTCGTATATTTAAAATATCTCTTGGGGAAATTAATAATTTCAACTTCTTTTTTCTGTGTACTCTTCTTAAAGTGTTTCTTTTTTTTTTCTTAGTTCTCGAAATATTTCTAAAATCTGTGCTTAATTTAATATTTTATGTGTTAAAAGCTGACGAACTGTGAGTAAAATTTTAATGCTTCATATAAAATTTTGAAAAACTTTGAAAACTAAGTGAGTAGTAGATAAAGGCCGTTTCTGCGGCCGGAGGAGGAGAGGAGAGGGACAATGGACAATCAATCATGAGGCTAATGGGCAATCAATTCACTGCATTCAACCCCTCAAGCGATGTTTATATGATCAAACACCCAATATGTTAACTTCATGATTTTTCACGACTCATCATTTAAGATACATTTTTATCTCATTTTCTTGTTTTCACTAATATTTGTTAGAAGGGTTTCAAAGGTTTTTTACATGAATTGCACTTTATGATATAAATGTATAAAAATATCTAGGGTGTATATATGTGTTTAAATATGATTTTCTGTTTACATGCAAGTAGTTAGCTATCTATGTGTATGGATCTTTGTATGACTATCTATTATTTAAATTTAAAAAGGTTTAGAAAATTTTAAAAAGTTTTAACATATTTTGAAAAGTTTAAATGAATTTTAAAAAAAGTGTCAACACATTTAAAAAATGTTTAAGAAAATTTTAAAAAGTTTCAACAAATTTTAAAAATGTTTTAAAAAATTAAAATATATATATATATATATAATATTAAAAAAGCTTTAAAAAGTTCTTAAAGTTTTAAAACGTATTTAAAAATGAATTGTAAGTGAATAAAAGTATTAACACATGTATTATATAAGTGTGTAAATGTATGAGTATATTTGCATATGTGCACACTGCGTATAAAACAATATGTTAAAGATAGTGTGAAAAAGTTTTAAATAATTACACATAAGTAAAATCAACATTTTTTTTATTAAATTAAAAAACTTTACAGATAAAAGCATATTTACAGGTAAGATGTATTAACATAACAACTTTTTTCTTGATAATTTTACAATATATTAACAATTTTCTTCAACCAGTACAATCTTGACTAATTTCACAATGTCCATAGGCTAAACTGGTGATAGCATCTTCTAGCAGATATCTTTGTCGTCAAATGGTGATAAAAATTTTTTGTTCTCTGTTAATGTATACAGATGGTGTGCATCTTGAGCGATTCTTCTCTGCTTTTCAATACTAGTTTTTTCTTGTTAAAGGCACCGCAAATAATCTTCATGCTTAATTTTCTGGCGAACAACATGAGTCGATACACCCTTAGCTCGTTTCTTCTCTTCTTTGAAGGATTTCAGAGAATACATTTTTGATTTCAGCCCGACAAACTCAAGGGCTAGATCACCATTAAGTTCATCCTTGAACTTACCGATTGCTTTCTTGTTAACATCTGAGTACAGTGAAAGATGTTTCGGATAGTCTGAGAAATCAAAAAGGTTTGAATGCTGTTTCAAATCATCATAAATATTTTGCGTTTTAATATGATAACACAACGAGTCCGTGTCGGTGAATAACAGCTTTGCGGTATCATCTTTATATGTTTTTTTAATAAAATTATAATGAAAATTGTACATTAGTACTTTGGAGAGCTCTAAAATAGCAAAACCAACATAAATCAGTCGATTCATGAGTATGCTAGTTTTCATCCTTTCAACAGCAATTAAATCTTCATCATATGTTTTAAAAGATTTAAAAGTGGGTGAAGTCACTAATTTCTTAGCTCTTTTTTCGTTATTAACAAGTAATATATTTCTACGTTTGCGCAGATTTTCCATAGTTTTTCCAAACACGGAGTTATTCATTAGTTTAAAAAAGGCTTTTTCGAAAGAAGATTTAGCTTCTTTTCTTTTCTCAGTATTAAAATGAATGTATTTCTGAAGCCAAGGTGCCTGCTTGAAATGCAGAGCTTTATGAACACATGAAAGTTTCAATCCAAGTTGCAAATAAAATTTCAGATTACGATAATGAACTACATAATTTCGTTTGTTATTCAAATTGGGTATAAGTTTAGAGGCTGCAGCGAACTTTGTATTACCCTGTAATCTACGTGCATAGGAAGACAACATTTCCTGATTCACAGTCACTCTTTCAGGTGCGACACGGTATTCGTTTTGTAATTTATGAAGTTTCTCAGGATATTTAAGATCCACTTCGAAAATATATCCAATTTCAGAATCGTCAGGTAACGATAAAATCCATTCTTCCGTAATATGTTCTGTCGCACACCATTCAAATCCGCCAAAGGGTAGAAATTGGGACATAGCCCAGCCATAGAGATTGTTAGCATCCCAGTACATAATGTAACTGGGATCCTCATCTTTATTAAATTCAGGTGTATTAGGTATGTTGGCTCGGGCATATCTATGACTAATCATGCTGATTCCCCCTCGAATGCCTTGTTCTATAAACAAAAGCATGTTTATATCTGTCAGCAATTCGAGAGGCGTGTCGCACATCTTCAAAAACGCTTGCAAAGCAAGCCCAGGTGCGCTAAATAAATGCACACAATCAATGTCATAAAACTGCTGACATAATTTCCTAAAATTCTGGAATACGTCAGCTAACAAAAGTACGTCAGTTTTGACGTATAAATCGTGGTAATCCCCCAGCGACATCATTTTGAATACCGACCAAATATTTCTTGCATGGTGGTAGTCCCCTGCAGTAATATTTTCATCTGTCAGGTCATTATGGAAGGCTTCTGGTGGGGGAAGCTGCGTTTCGTTGAATTTTTCGAAATTAATAAAATAGTTATATGGATACACATCTTTTCTTGTAAGAAGATTGAAATTGGTATTGCTTGGAAAATTTTCTTTCAATATTTTAAAGTCGCTGGGGGAAAGTTTAGATGTAAGTATTTCTAAGGATGCAGGGAGAAATTGGAACGAGTTTAAAAAAAACAGCTGAAATCGACTTGACCGTATCCACAGTTTAAAAGTTATAAACTTTTCCATACTGGATGCAATCACATCAATTTCGTAGTCTTTAAATCTTCCTAATATGCTCATGATGTGATGAGCATCATAATTACGCAAATTATGGAAGATAACTGGAATTATCTGTGCATGTTTAAAGTTCAAATTACATCCCACATGAGCTGCTCCTCTATATTCTCCAGAGATGTGGTCGTGATCACGGACTCTTTTTTCTCCCAGCACCTTATGACAAATACAGCATTCTCTCGCATGCTAAAATTCTTTTTCTTGAAGAGGTGAAAACTTCATCGGTTGCACTTTCATTAAAACTTCTTCCAAATTGTCCTTCTCTTGAATCATTTGTTTTAAAAAGTGATCCACACAGTCTTCACCTCGATACACTTGAGCTTTCTTCACACATTTTCCATCAGGTCCGATAACAACATATGCATACCCACATGGGAAATGATAAGCTGTTTTTCCAATAAAGAATGTTTTGGGTGAAGGAGTGACTGAAGCAACAGGAATAAGCAGACTATCAAAATCAGCGTAGATAACAAAGGGTACCGGCGCTTGCAGATGAATACCAGAAAACTTGAGTATGTTATCATTTTCACTGGGCATCTTTATAGCCTGTGCTGAATGTCGACGACAATATTCATCATGTTTATTCAGGAGATCTTGTCTTGAAAAACGATGAAGGCATCGATAACCATAAAAATTAGCATGACCATGCTTTGTCAGATCACCTAAAAGTCTTGAGAAATTTCTAATAAGGCAATAATGTTGCTTTTCGCCATCATCACCTAATAACAAGTTAATAACATCCAGATTCTGCTTTTCAGAAATATACAGAGGAATACTTCATCTTCTTCATATCCAAATACATTAATCCGTAAATTATTCAGTTGTTCAATAATAGATATCTTCTGAAGGGGAACAGGATATTCAATATTCCCTAGTTTAATATTTATTTCATAAGGAATATAATGAGAAACTCTTTCAGGCTTCTTCTCTCGGGGTATATTCAGTTTAAATGCCAAAAGACACCACACCAAACATTTGTTATCTTCATTTTTGATATTAAGCACTGCTTTTTTGTCATATAATTTCTTGGGTAAAGCTATATATGAACTTGCGGCAAGAGGGTGATATTTAGCAATCTTAAGTTCTAAATGATGAATCTTTTGAAGTTTCCATCCAGACCCTCTTTGAATAAATTCTTCAAAGGAGTTAGTTATTTTGGAAAATCCTTCTTCCATATGTTCTGAAATAGTATCTTCTGTAAGTTCGGTAAAGCATTCACAGCGAAAATAAGATTGAATCGCCTGCATCTCCTGATTATCAACCATGCGTTCAAGAGATGTTTTCATCACCATATACCATTTAATGGCTCCTTTTTCTTGAATTTGATTCATCAAACATTCTTGAATTTCCTCTGTAAAGTTTCTTTGAAGCACTGCTATGTCACTTTCTTTTCGCTCATCAGGATAAAACATGACAGTCTGAAACACATTAAACGCATCACACTGGTTTTGTTTCAGTTTTTTGGACTTCACATATGATGAAGTTATTTTCCGCTTTACACTCACAAGAGGTGTGCGTGGGTGTTGAGTACGTATATGCTCTTTCAATTCAAACTGCCGTCTAAACTTCTTTGTACATTCACGACAAGAAAATCTCAAGTCTTCATGTGATCCAAGATGACGCATCAAATTATCCTCTCGTGTGAAAACATGCCCACAGATATTACATTTAAATACAGATTGTTCATGAGTTTTCAAGTGTCTCTGTAAATCACACTTCAATCCAAATGTCTTCTGGCACACATCACAGTTAAATAACTTCTCTTGCAAATGAATCTTCTTATGTCGCTTTAAGTTGAAAGAGTTTGAAAAACCCTTATTACACATAGTACAAATCTTTTTCACATCTTCAGGGTCCCCAGTCTTCAAAGGTACATAATCATAAGATGACATGTCAATATTCATAGAACTTTGAGATAAATCATCCTTCGTCATAGAAAGTTGAGAATGGCTGTCTTGTTCTAATGATTTAACATTAGTATGCATTTGATAATGTCTATTCAAATGAGACTTTCGACCGAAAGTCTTTTGACATATGTCACAAATATGTGACTTATCACCTAAGTGAATCTTGATATTTGATTCAGGTTAGAAATAGTTGTGAATAATTTTTCACAGGTTTTGCACTGGAAAATCTTCTTCAAATCTAAAGGACTTCTCATTGCAGCGGCTTCTACAAGAGGCATGATAACATCCGTAAAAAATCAACGAAAAAAAATTTATTCTTAAAACACCAATCTTCTCAAACTAAACTACACACTTAGATAAAAGCAAGAGCGAATGAACTGTACGAATTTAACTTGTCGAATGACATAAGATGAAATTTTCATCACTATTTATACCAACCGAGCCACGCTTCACATGAATTTTTTCAACCACATGAAGGGAATGAACATAAAATCGCCAACTCAAAATCAAATCTCATGCAATTAGAATAAAAACATAATAAAAAATCGCCAAATTAAAAGATTATTCTTATCTCTCAATAAATAATGTGAAAGACTTCTAATTTTTTCTAATGAATTTTATAAAGCTCTTCTAATAAATAACTTGTTAAAAGAAAGTTCATCTAACAATGATTCATCATTGCTAGATAAATCTGAGATCATCTTATCTATGATAAGGTAAGACTCACCTCGGAAATTGATGAAGTCCACAAAATTACTTTTAACATTTGAATACAGTCTAACATTGATCTCCCAAAGTTTTATATAAAAATTAACATACAGTCGAAAATACTTATGAATCTATAATAATAATAATAATAATAATAATAATAATAATAATAATAATAATAATAATAATAAGTTATAAATGATAATGGTAATAATATGTGATAATAATAGTAAGTGAATAATAATAATAAGTGATTAAATATAAACAATAAGAATGTTTCAAACAATTTTTTTAATTACAAATAAGATAGATTAAATAATTTAAACACTTCGCACCATTTTCAGGTATTAAAAAAAATGATGATAATAATAGCAATAATAATTCTAACACACATGAAATATATAAGTAATGAAGACATAATAAAAAAGTCTATGAAAACACTCATTAATAAAAAAGTCTATGAAAACATATATTAATAAAATCAAAACAACTATTAAAAATTTTTATTAAATTTATTTTCTAATTAAATTTCAATTTCAAACTATAAAATATTAAAAAGATTAAGTATCATTGCTTAATCACAACTAATTATTATTTCTTAAATTATTTTTCAAATAAAATATTATTAATTAAAATTTATTTTAAAATTAAATATTATTAATTAAATTATTTTTAAAATTAAATATTATTAATTAAATTTTTTTTCAAATGAAATAGTATTCATGAAATTATTTTACAAAAAATATATTTCGAATTGAATTAATTCCCCCAAATCAAATATATAAATTTAAAAAAAATTAAATATCTAATTAACTTATAACAGAAAACATACATTGATAATAATTATTTATAATTATTTATTACTAAATATTTTTTAAAAAGAAAACAAAATTCAACAATACTCATTCGAAAACTAAATTCATTTCTCATAATTAATTGCAAAATTATTAATTAAAAATAATAATATATTCATAACGCAAATTCAAATAATAAATTATAATCACATAATACATTCATTAAACAATCAATTCAAAATTAATTGTAAAGTTATTAATTAAAATAAAAAAAATAATATAATACATTTATTACACTAATTCAAATAATAAATTATAATCACATAATATATTAAACAATCAATTCAAAATTAATTGCAAAATTATTAATTAAAATTAAAAATAATAATAAGACATTCATTACGCTAATCGAAATAATAAATTATAATCACATAATACATTCATTAAACAATCAATTCAAAATTAATTGTAAAGTTATTAATTAAAATCTAAAAATAATATTAATAAGACATTCATTACACTAATTCAAATAATAAATTATAAGCATACAAAGCATTTATTTAACAATCAAACTTCTAAGATTCAATCTCATCAAGACGCAAAGTCATATCTTGAGAACCCCCTATAATTTTAATCCAATCCTACTTTAGCACAAGCAACTGATAGCCTAACTGTTAAAGCATCGGCTTCATACGCCAACGACTTGGGTTCGAATCCCAGTCAGGGAGAAAAAATATTCTTTTTTCAATATTATGAAAAATGCTTCAACATTAGTTCACAGTAGCCCCCTAGATGGCGACACTGAAAAAAATCAAACTAAAAAAATTATTCTAAGTTCACATCAAGTAGAGGAAAAATGTCTGTCCGACCCCAGGAGGAAGAGCAGAGGAGCCGGTGCAGGTGCAAAATGTGCAGCACCTCCTCCCGTGCACCTCCTCCCAAGCACTTACTCAAATGCACCTCCTCCGTGCACCTCCTAACAATATTGTCTTATAAGACGAGGTGCCTACCCTCCACTTTTCCTCTACTTGATGTGAACTTAGAATAATTTTTTAAGTTTGATTTTTTTCAGTGTCGCCATCTAGGGGGCTACTGTGAACTAATGTTGAAGCATTTTTGAGAATATTGAAAAAAGAATATTTTTTCTCCCTGACTGGTATTCGAACCCAAGTCGTTGGCGTATGAAGCCGATGCTTTAACAGTTAGGCTATCAGTTGCTTGTGCTAAAGTATGATTGGATTGACTTATTATTATTATTATTATTATTATTATTATTATTATTATTATTATTATTATTATTATTATTATTATTATTATTATTATTATTATTATTATTATTATTATAGATTCATAAGTATTGTCGATTGTATGTTAATTTTTATATAAAACTTTGGGAGATCAATGTTAGACTGTATTCAAATGTTAAAAGTAATTTTGTGGACTTCATCTATTTCCGAGGTGAGTCTTATATTATCATAGATAAGATGATCTCAGATTTATCTAGCAATGATGAATCATTGTTAGATGAACTTTCTTTTAACAAGTTATTTATTAGAAGAGCTTTATAAAATTCATTAGAAAAATTAATCTTTGATGATTATACATTGAAAAAAATTTTTACTTTTATTTTTATTTTTTTTTCAACATACTAAAACTTTAGAAGTTTTAATTAAATTTCAGACAAAAACTTTAATCTTCAACTAGAATTTTTGAATAGGTCTTTCACATTATTTATTGAGAGATAAGAATAATCTTTTAATTTGGCGATTTTTTATTATGTTTTTATTCTAATTGCATGAGATTTGATTTTGAGTTGGCGATTTTATGTTCATTCCCTTCATGTGGTTGAAAAAATTCATGTGAAGCGTGGCTCGGTTGGTATAAATAGTGATGAAAATTTCATCTTATGTCATTCGACAAGTTGAATTCGTACAGTTCAGACGTGTATTCATTCGCTCTTGCTTTTATTTAAGTGTGTAGTTTAGTTTGAGAAGATTGGTGTTTTAAGAATTAATTTTTTTTTCGTTGATTTTTTACGGATGTTATCATGCCTCTTGTAGAAGCCGCTGCAATGAGAAGTCCTTTAGCTTTGAAGAAGATTTTCCTGTGCAAAACCTGTGAAAAATTATTCACAACTATTTCTAACCTGAATCAACATATCAAGATTCACTTAGGTGATAAGTCACATATTTGTGACATATGTCAAAAGACTTTCTGTCGAAAGTCTCATTTGAATAGACATTATCAAATGCATACTAATGTTAAATCATTAGAACAAGACAGCCATTCTCAACTTTCTATGACGAAGGATGATTTATCTCAAAGTTCTATGAATATTGACATGTCATCTTATGATGATGTACCTTTGAAGACTGGGGCCCCTGAAGATGTGAAGAAGATTTGTACTATGTGCAATAAGAGTTTTTCAAACTCTTTCAACTTAAAGCGACATAAGAAGATTCATTTGCAAGAGAAGTTATTTAACTGTGATGTGTGCCAGAAGACATTTGGATTGAAGTGTGATTTACAGAGACACTTGAAAACTCATGAACAATCTGTATTTAAATGTAATATCTGTGGGCATGTTTTCACATGAGAGGATAATTTGATGCGTCATCTTGGATCACATGAAGACTTGAGAGTTTCTTGTCGTGAATGTACAAAGAAGTTTAGACGGCACACAGTGGGGCAGGAAGCCTCCAAAGTTGGCAAAAAATAAAATTTACTTTGAACAAAAAAAGCACATAACGAATTCTTTTGTAGAAGAAAAGTAGTAAAATTTTAAACTTTTACATAAGCTAAATAGTAATTTATTAATTAATTTACAAACCTTTTTCAATATTTTTTGTAGAAAAATGAGTTAAAAACAAGAATTTAAGATAGTTTTATACGAATTAGATATTTATAAATCATCCATAATATCGCATTAAAAAATGTAAACATAATTAGTAGTTTTAATTATTCTCAAGCAAACCTTATAATGAATATTAGCGACTCGTTTCGAAGGATTGGATCAACCTTTCTCAGGCAAAATGTACGTATTACTATAAAGACAGCAGAAGAAAAACTGTTTCTGTTGTTTTAGTGCTAACACTCACTTTTTGTTTTCCTGTTTTTCAGATCTTAAACTCATACATGTCACGTACACTAACGAATATGTAGAATTAGAATTGTATAACCGTTTTACTCTTGATATTTTTGATCGTCCAGAACAAATTCAGACGAAATATGAAGATGGGCACGTTTGCTTTTCATTACGCTTCTGTTTGTTTTTCAAATCGAGGAAATGAAAGTGATTTGCCAAGCCACTCTTTGTTTATTCTAAAGCATTTCCCTTGTTTCGCTAGGCTTTTGCTCATCAGAATTTATATTAAACTTTAAAACATTTAATCTTCTTTTCATTTAAACTGCTTGTTCGTAGTTTCTCCGATTATGGAGCTCTTATACCATAAAATCACATTACTTTTCAAAAGTTTTTTGTTAAAACATTCCATGATAGTCAGTTTCATTTAAATACATTGTTTTGTAAAAAACAATGCATTAAAATTCGTATTTAACAAAGAAAATATTTATAATCATGTTTGGCACACCCGTACACTAACAAAAATTTAAGGATGATTAGCTATAAAAATGACCATACAATTAAAAAAGTGGCAAAAAAGAGCAAGATTTTCTGGCATATTTGTCCTTTTAAAACTCATACTTAGTTGAAAAAATTATAATTAACACTTAATTCGCCTTAATTCATAACTAAAACCTACAATGTTTGTAGACAGTGTTAATTTTTTTTATAAATTTCAACACTATATATTCTAAGCGTCTGTATATCTATAAAAATCGTATTAAAACAAATTGAAAGTTAATGAATTATTGTACATACTTGTAGTTAAAGGTTCCATAGTCAAAAAAAATTATTTTTTAATTATTATAGCGAAATTAACAAACGAATGTTGAAACAAAATTATTGATTTTTTTTTTCACTTATTATCAAAGCACAATATGCAGTATAACTTCTTTCTCTAGTGACGATCAAAATAACTTTGCGCAAATTTTAATACTAGGCAGATGTGTACTGACATCTGCTCTATTAAAGTGACGTATGTCGGTAGTTCAAAATAAAATTTCATTTTTTCGATTTTTTGCCAGTTTTGAAGGCTTTTTGCCCCACTGTGCGGCAGTTTGAATTGAAAGAGCATATACGTACTCAACACATACGCACAACTCTTGTGAGTGTAAAGCGGAAAATAACTTCATCATATGTGAAGTCCAAAAAACTGAAACAAAACCAGTGTAATGCGCTTAATGTGTTTCAGACTGTCATGTTTTATCCTGATGAGCGAAAAGAAAGTGACATAGCAGTGCTTCAAAGAAACTTTACAGAGGAAATTCAAGAATGTTTGATGAATCAAATTCAAGAAAAAGGAGCCATTAAATGGTATATGGTGATGAAAACATCTCTTGAACGCATGGTTGATAATCAGGAGATGCAGGCGATTCAATCTTATTTTCGCTGTCAATGCTTTACCGAACTTACAGAAGATACTATTTCAGAACATATGGAAGAAGGATTTTCCAAAATAACTAACTCCTTTGAAGAATTTATTCAAAGAGGGTCTGGATGGAAACTTCAAAAGATTCATCATTTAGAACTTAAGATTGCTAAATATCACCCTCTTGCCTCAAGTTCATATATAGCTTTACCCAAGAAATTATATGACAAAAAAGCAGTGCTTAATATCAAAAATGAAGATAACAAGTGTTTGGTGTGGTGTCTTTTGGCATTTAAACTGAATATACCCCGAGAGAAGAAACCTGAAAGAGTTTCTCATTATATTCCTTATGAAAGGGATATTAAAATAGGGAATGTTGAATATCCTGTTCCCCTTCAGAAGATATCTATTATTGAACAACTGAATAATTTACGGATTAATGTATTTGGATATGAAGACGATGAAGTATGTCCTCTGTATATTTCTGAAAAGCAGAATCTGGATGTTATTAACTTGTTATTAGTTGATGATGGCGAAAAGCAACATTATTGCCTTATTAGAAATTTCTCAAGACTTTTAGGTGATCTGACAAGGCATGGTCATGCTAAGTTTTTTTTTGTTATCGATACCTTCATCGTTTTTCAAGACAAGATCTCCTGAATAAACATGATGAATATTGTCGTCGACATTCAGAACAGGCTATAAAGATGCCCAGTGAAAATGATAACATACTCAAGTTTTCTGGTATTCATCTGCGAGCGCCGGTACCCTTTGTTATCTACGCTGATTTTGAGAGTCTGCTTATTCCTTTTACTTCAGTCACTCCTTCACCCAAAACATTCTTTATTGGAAAAACAGCTTATCATTTCCCATGTGGGTATGCATATGTTGTTATCGGACCTGATGGAAAATGTGTGAAGAAAGCTCAAGTGTATCGAGGTGAAGACTGTGTGGATCACTTTTTAAAACAAATGATTCAAGGGAAGGACAACTTGGAAGAAGTTTTAATGAAAGTGCAACCGATGAAGCTTTCACCTCTTCAAGAAAAAGAATTTCAGCATGCGAGAGAATGCTGTATTTGTCATAAGGTGCTGGGAGAAAAAAAGAGTCCGTGATCACGACCACATCTCTGGAGAATATAGAGGAGCAGCTCATGTGGGATGTAATTTGAACTTTAAACAGACTCAGATCATTCCAGTTAATCCATAATTTGCGTAATTATGATGCTTATCACATCATGGGCAAATTAGGAAGATTTAAAGACTACGAAATTGATGTGATTGCATCCAGTATGGAAAAGTTTATAACTTTTAAACTGTGGAAACGGTCAAGTCGATTTCAGCTGGTTTTTTTTAGACTCGTTCCAATTTCTCCCTGCATTCTTAGAAATACTTACATCTAACCTTTCCCCCAGCGACTCTAAAATATTGAAAGAAAATAAAAGCCAAGCAATACCAATTTCAATCTGCTTACAAGAAAAGATGTGTATCCATATAACTATTTTACTAATTTCGAAAAATTCAACGAAACGCAGCTTCCCCCACCAGAAGCCTTCCATAATGACCTGACAGATGAAAATATTACTGCAGAGGACTACCACCATGCAAGAAATATTTGGTCGGTATTCAAAATGAAGTCGCTGGGGGATTACCACGATTTATACGTCAAAACTGACGTACTTTTGTTAGCTGACGTATTCCAGAATTTTAGGAAATTATGTCAGCAGTTTTATGACATTGATTGTGTGCATTTATTTAGCGCACCTGGGCTTGCTTGGCAAGCATCATTGAAGATGTGCGACACGCCTCTCGAATTGCTGACAGATATAAACATGCTTTTGTTTATAGAACAAGGCATTCGAGGGGGAATCAGCATGATTAGTCATAGATATGCCTAATACACCTGAATTTAATAAAGATGAGGATCCCAGTTACATTATGTACTGGGATGCTAACAATCTCTATGGCTGGGCTATGTCCCAATTTCTATCCTTTGGCGGATTTGAATGGTGTGCGACAGAACATATTACGGAAGAATGGATTTTATCGTTACCTGACGATTCTGAAATTAGATATATTTTCGAAGTGGATCTTAAATATCCTGAGAAACTTCATAAATTACATAACGAATACCGTGTCGCACCTGAAAGAGTGACTGTGAGTCAGGAAATGTTGTCTTCCTATGCACGTAGATTACAGGGTAATACAAAGTTCGCTGCAGCCTCTAAACTTATACCCAATTTGAATGACAAACGAAATTATGTAGTTCATTATCGTAATCTGAAATTTTATTTGCAACTTGGATTGAAACTTTCATGTGTTCATAAAGCTCTGCAATTCAAGCAGGCACCTTGGCTTCAGAAATACATTCATTTTAATACTGAGAAAAGAAAAGAAGCTAAATCTTCTTTCGAAAAAGCCTTTTTTAAACTAATGAATAACTCCGTGTTTGGAAAAACTATGGGAAATCTGCGAAAACGTAGAAATATTGTACTTGTTAATAACGAAAAAAGAGCTATGAAATTTGTGGCTTCACCCACTTTTAAATCTTTTAAAACATATGATGAAGATTTAATTGCTGTTGAAAGGATGAAAACTACCATACTCATGAATCGACCGATTTATGTTGGTTTTGCTATTTTAGAGCTCTTCAAAGTACTAATATACAATTTTCCTTATAATTTTATTAAAAAAACATATAAAGATGATACCGCAAAGCTGTTATTCACCGACACGGACTCGTTGTGTTATCATATTAAAACGCAAAATATTTATGATGATTTGAAACAGCATTCAAACCTTTTTAATTTCTCAGACTATCCGAAAAATCATTCACTGTACTCAGATGTTAACAAGAAAGCAATCGGTAAGTTCAAGGATGAACTTAATGGTGATCTAGCCCTTGAGTTTGTCGGGCTGAAATCAAAAATGTACTCGCTGAAATCCTTCAAAGAAGAGAAGAAACGAGCTAAGGGTGTATCGACTCATGTTGTTAGCCAGAAAATTAAGCATGAAGATTATTTGCGGTGCCTTCAACAAGAAAAAACTAGTATTGAAAAGCAGAGAAGAATCGCTCAAGATGCACACCGTCTGTATACATTAACAGAGAACAAAAAATGTTTATCACCATTTGACGACAAAAGATATCTGCTAGAAGATGCTATCACCAAGGGCGGCGCCAGAATTTGCCCGACGGGGGGGCACTGTATCCCCGACAGGGGGGCCAAGTTCATAACATATATTAGAGGCCCCCGTGTGCTGGGCCAGGTCCTAAAAATTGCGTGGGCAAAAATTTCAAGGACCCAGTTCGTACAAAATAAATTAATGTTCCGGTCGGCGTAAAATTTAAAAAGGATTGTCCTGCTTATATGATCTAGCAAGTATTATATATATTAGGCCCTTCCCCCTCCCCCCCAAAAAAGTTAAAATCTCGACCCGACTTAACTCTCTACAAAACATGAATTTTTACTTCGCTATGGTTATAAACTGTTTTACACGAGAAGTTCTGATCAAAAAGAATTAATCTTTTTTTTTAACTATTTGGAAAATAGTTGTTGACCTCGGTGGAGAACTGGAAAATCTGAAGCAGATCTGAATCTTTTTATTGGTTGAATTCCGGAACTTATTTACTTTATTCGTTTTGTGATTGGTCTATATTTAATGTCCAAAAATGGAATACTTCTGTTGACACAATGACAAAAGAAGTAATAAAAACTTTAAAAATATTAATAATTTGAAAACAAATTGTGATAAAGTTTGCAAACAAATTTCATTTAAAAGAGCATTTTTTTCTCTACGTCACTGTGTAAAACTTTAAAATGTGCGATATTTAGAAGTTTAAAAATTCGCAGTTCCGAAAATTGTAAAACTGAAATTTCATTTAAATCTTGTTTATGTTGGGCCCAGGAATATTAATGTTTAATCCATGTCGTACGTAATATATGAGGCGTAATAATCGGTGCTCTAGTGTTTGTATTACTGAATGCAAAAATACAAATGAAAAACTTACATAATTTTTTTTTAAGTTAAATTATTATTATCAACAGAATTACGAATTCTGCGTATAAAGAAGTTTTAAAATTAAAGCACTCGGGTAAAAATATCAAATTACATACAAACGCAAAGAAATAAGAAATCATTTGAACTTACTCGTATGAAAGACTTGAAACTTTTTATGTACTGCAGAAAAATATCATAGTTCACACATTCGTAAAAAGATTGAACTCATAAAGTATTTATAATTAATAGAAATAATAATTCAAATGCAAAATTTGCAAAGTCATAAATTTCATTGTTTTATAGTCAGATTCGTTCTTTAAAAGGTCATTGTAGCATTGTTCTTACGGTTACTGTATGATTAATTATATAATTTTTGTAAAAAAAAGCATTAAATAGACGATTTTGATATTTTAAAATAAAAATACTAGATTAGGAAAAAAAATTAACTCCTTATATCTGTGGTCAATGGACAAATGTCGATAATAGGGTACTGCACCTTATGTAACTCCACTTTATGTATATCCTTCAAGCCTATCAGAGCAGATGTTTTTCAAGTAATTCCCACAGCAACATTGAGATGTATAAAGGTTCTTTTTACAACCAATCAGCAAGAATACGTTTTCTGAAGCTAAACAACATATTCATCGATCTCTTTATCATTCTAGCAGTCGAAAAGTTTGATTTATATTAACTTGCAGAACAGAATTTGAAAACTACTCAAAACAGATAGGCATGTATTTCCTTTTGGTGAACCGCAGCTGTTCTTTGCAGTTTAAACATCGTTAGATTGAAATCTAAATAAGAATACGAGTATAAAGAAACAACATACTTGGCTAGAACAAAACCTGTATAAAATTGAAATTTATTTCATATCCTTTTTTGTTAAATCTGAACACGTTGCTGTACTAAATACTAATTTCATTAAAATGAATGTGAAAGCAATTAATCGAACTAGAATTTTTGAAATATGTAAATTTTAAGAGTTTATAAGTACCGCGTTTTACTTTTTTCATCATTTTCTAATTTAGTCATTTTTGAGAAAATGTAATTATTTTTTAAACTCTCAAAAAACATTTCGCAAAAAATAAAACATACAGGCAGTAAGTTGCTGGAACGCACGTGTGGTTGGAACGGATTTTTCTATTACTTGAAGAATTTTCTGTTTTTTGATTGTAGAATTTTTTTAATAATTGAGATTTGATTCATGAATTTTTCATATTTTGAGAGAAAATAGAGATAAGTAAAAAATCAGTTTATAATAGAAAATCCTAGTACAAAGCGTTGTTGCACAGTTAATTAAACAGTCCTTTAATTAAAAAAATGCATCTGTAGATATTGGAGGATTTCATGTAGTTTTAGCATTAAATTGATTAATTTTCTTTATTTTCGAAAAAATGTTCAAATTAAAGCAGACTTTTTTAGCTATAGAAATAATAATAAAAACAATGGGGGAAAATATCTTCAATTTCCATTTTGTTTTAGAGTGTATATTGATCAAATGCACAAAGTGTGATGTTCCAAATTTTGATGAGATTAAAATTTAAATCTGAAACAAAAACTTTAACACAAAGTTTCCAAGAGAAATGTAAATGAAGTGAAAAATTGTAAAATAGTTGGGAATCTAAAAGTGAATTATTTTAATATCAGCGAAAAGCGATCTGCAATTATAAATATATCGCTGATTCGAACTGCGGGTTATGCATGAGATCTAGCTGCGGGTTAGGGGTCTGCGAAGACCAAAATTTCCCGCTCAACATTGCCGAAGCATTCCTTTGATTTTCATCTTTTCTATTATTTTAATTAATTTCTGCCTTCTGACATAAGATTTTTTTTAAATTTTGATCTTAGATTTCTCATTTTTACATATTTATAGATAAAAGGGATTTAAATTCCGTTTCTAACACGAATAGTACTAAGCAACACAGATGCCAGAATACCCATGTAATTTGACGAACATGCTGTTTTAGGTGTGAGCATTTCAGGAATTTGGTGGTTTTTCTGTATTTTTTGCGGGAGGTGGAGTAGAAATGGCAAAATTAAAGTGCAATTTTTCTGTTTTTACGGAATCTAATCAATGGGGGGGGGGATAGTTCAATTCACGGATTGTTTACCGAGCACGGAATCCTCTGCGGTTGGTTGGTTGGTTGTATGAATTTTAGTGGCACAAAATCCCTTGAGGGACATGCTGCGCCAAGACAAAGAATAATAATACAAAAACAGATTAAAACAAACCTGTCTGGATGGGTTCCCATCCAGACAGAGTCATGTAAAAGTACAAAATTAAAAAGAATTAATTATTACTCTTCCAGATGTCTAAAAAAAGCAAAACAAGTCGAGTTATAAAACTGGTCAGTAGTAAAAAATTATATATCAAAATATAGTCCAATACGTTTTAAAAAGGTGAAGAGTGCCCCATGAGGTGTTTCCCCAATGAGGTTTGTCAAGATTGGTGATGATGAATTAAAATACAGTCTGTACAAGTGCCGAAGGTCAGGACAGTCAGATAAAAGATGATGAATAGTCAGGTAATCAAAATGACAATTTGGACACATAGGTGTATCTTCCCGGAATAAAAGATGTTTATGAGTTATTCTAGAATGTCCAATTCTCAGACGAGTCAAAAGGACATCTTTCTTTCTTGGATAATTAGGAGGCCAAGTGGCGATTGTTGGTTTGATATGGTGCAATTTATTGTTATATTCCAGATCCCAACCTTCTTGCCAAATTGTATGAATAAAGGATTTTATGAGTAGTTTAACGTCTGAGAATGGAATTGTATGGTTTAAGGTATTGAGAGCCAGTTTTGCTGCCTCGTCTGCTTTTTCATTTCCTGGGATACCCATGTGCCCAGGTACCCAGCAAAGGAATATTTTATAGCTATGTCTTGTTAAATTATTGTAAATCTCCAGGATAGCAGAAACAAAAGGGTGTCTTTTTAAAGTTTTTATAGCATCAATAGAACTTTTGGAATCAGTATAAATAATGAAGTCTGTACCTTGTTGATGAGATAATAACTGCATAGCTTTCTCAATTGCCATCAATTCAGCTATAAATACAGAGGTTGAAGAATGCAGCCGGTAGCTCCAGCTAGTGCCATTACAAAATACTCCACATCCCACGATATCACCACTCTTAGAACCATCTGTATATACGTCTGTATAATTATTAAAATTAGCACGGTGTGCAGCAAACAGCTGTTGAAAGACTGCAGGTGCCAAATGCTTTTTTTCATAATCTTTAAAAGGGTGGAGAATGGCAATTTTAGGTGGTTTCCAAGGTGGGAGTAGATGCAATGGATTTGAACTTACCTCGATATTATTCATAGGGCTATTGTCTATAATTTTTCGCATTCTTACCCCAAACGATGGTATGCAAGAGGGTCGGTGCTGATAAAGAATATCATAGTCAGTATTTAAAATGTAAGTGCGAAGTGGATGCTCAGGATGCGACAGAACACGGTAATAAAATTCTAATGAAAGTTTTTCTCGAGTATGGTGTAATGCTAGTTCATTACAATCAACATATAAGCTTAAAACTGGAGAGGTACGAAATGCACCAGAGCAAACACGAAGTGCGCTGTGGTGCACAGTGTCAAGTTTTTTAAGAACAGACATACGTGCAGAACCATAAATCTGGCAGGCATAGTCCATTTTAGAGCGGATGACAGCACGATATATTTTGAGAAGTGAAGTGCGATCAGCTCCCCAGGAAGTGTTCGATAGTACTTTGAGTAAATTTAGTGATTTTTCACATTTTGTCCGCAAATATAGAATGTGTGGCAAAAAAGTTAGTTTATTGTCAACGTACAGGCCAAGATAGCGAATACTGTCTACAACTGGAATTTGCGTTGAATTGATAAAAATTTCTGGATCAGGATGCAGACCTCTACGTTTACAGAAATGCACACAAGAAGTTTTGTCCTGGGATATAATAAAACCATTTCTATTTGTCCAATTTAGAATGCGAGTGATGGCAATTTGCAACTGTCTCTCAATAAAACGAATATCCTGTCCCATACACATGATGCGAAAGTCGTCAACATATAAATCTCCTTTCACAGAAGGGGGTAGTTCACTAAGTATGCCGTTTATTTTAATAGCAAAGAGGGTGACACTCAGGACACTGCCCTGTGGTACACCCTCTTCTTGTACATAATAACTAGAAAGCGTTCCTCCAATGCGAACTTGGAACAGTCGCACCGCAAGGAAGTTTTTAATAAAAATAGGGAGGTTACCTCGAAAGTTCAAGTTAAAAAGGTCACGGAGGATCCCATAACGCCATGTTCTGTCATAGGCTTTAGCCATGTCAAAAAATACTGACACCAAATGGCTGCGTTTAAGAAAAGTTGTCCTAATGTAGTGTTCAAGATGGATAAGATTATCAATAGTACATCTACCACGTCGGAAACCACTCTGAAAAGTGGCAAGATAATTGTTAGTTTCTAAAACATAAATGAGGCGGCAATTGACCATTTTTTCAAGGAGTTTGCAAAGGCAGCTAGAAAGTGCGATTGGTCTGTAATTATTAGGATTGCTGGCATCTTTACCCGGTTTAGGAAAAGGGATAATGATGGCTTTGCACCAGTCCTTGGGAAAAAGCTGTTCTGTCCATATCCTGTTAAAAAAAGAAAGCAGATTTTTTAGAGAGGATGTAGAGAGGTGTTTAAGCATGCTGTAGGTGATGCCATCGGGGCCCGGAGCAGACAGGTGACTGTCCTGCAAACACTTTAGAAGCTCTGATAAAATGAAAGGTTGGTTGTATGAAAAAGAATTATGAGTATTAAAATTAATTCTGATCATTTCAGTTTGTCTTTTATAAGATAAAAAAGGTTCCGGATATGCATCTGATTTTGAAATAGATGCTAGGGTTTGCCCTATTGTTTCAGCTATGTTCTTAGGGGAAGTGATGGTTTGACCGTTATGTTTTAAAATTGAAACATGATTTTCAGAATACAGACCCATGCTTTTTTTCACCTTTTTCCAAAGCTCTTTACTGGATGTGTTAGAGTTAATGCTTGAAACATACTTAATCCAGGATTCACGCTGGCTTTTGCGTCTTATACGTCTAGCCTCTGCCTTTGCTTTTTTAAATGCTATATAGTTATTATGGTTTGGGTACCTACGAAATAGACCCCAAGCCTTTTGTTGTTTTTTCTTAGCTTTTTGGCATTCGCTGTTCCACCATGGTTTTCTGTTTTTATTAGTAGATGAGGTTTTAGGTATGCTAGCATCAGCAGCACCGATAATACATTGAGTTATATTATCGAGTGCTTTGTCAATATTATCCTCTATCATGCTATTTGTAATGTTTGCAAGTGTAGTAAAAGTTGGCCAGTTGGCTCTGTCATAAACATATCTTTTGGTATGATTATTAAAATCTCCACAAGGAGTGGTCAAAGTAATAACAATGGGAAAGTGGTCACTGCCGTGTAGATCATTTGACACCCAGAAATTCCAATAAGGATATATTGAAGGAGAACAAATGATGAGGTCTATTGCATGAAAGGTGCGTGTGGGTTCATGAAAATATGTATGATCACCATTATTTAGCAGGCATAAGCCATTGTCAGATATCATTTTTTCTATGATATCACCATGTTGATTTGAGTTTTGGTTACCCCACAGTTGACTGTGGGCGTTAAAGTCTCCCAGAATAATGTAAGGAGTAGGGAGTTGATGTAGGAGATGATCAATATTTGCTGATTGAATAGATTGATTAGGTGGTAAGTAAATGGTACAGATAGTTATAAGTCTGTTAATATGTGCACGGACTGCAACTGCTTGTATGTTAGTATTTAAATTTATATTCGAATGGGGCAAATTACGTGATATAAATAGAGCCACTCCACCTGTGGCCCTGTCACTACCAGTAAAGTCTTTTCTGTAGGTTGTATAATTGCGTAGTTTCGCAATATCGTTTGGTTTTAAATTAGTTTCCTGAAGAGCCAAGCAGAGTGGTTGATGGTCTGACAGAATATCACGGATTTCATCATACTTGTTGCGATAGCCACGGCAGTTCCACGATATAATATTAGTCATGAATGGGTTAATTTTATAGTTTTAGTCAGGCACAGATTCTTCGAATATAATATTTGCATCATCATCCGAGTCACCGTGGTATAACTCGGCATCCATAGCCTCATCCGTGTAATGCTTCAGTTGTTTGGGATCTTTAATGTTTTTGATTACTGAACTGATGCCAGATTTTTGCCTCCCCTTCCCCACAGTCTTCCATTGTGGAGAGACTGGAGTTGAGGTTTTCTTTTTAGTCGTTTGTACTGGGGGGTTTTTTAGATTCTGTTTTCTGGGGATATCAGGTTTCTGTGGTATGGTGGTATTCGTGGTAGCTTTTGTTTTTGTTTTGGATTGAGATAACTTATTAGATAGAGCTGTTAATATCTGAAGATTTTTCTCTATGTCATTTATTTTTGCTGGTTCAGAGGAAGGTGTGCTGGTCGATTGTGTTGCGGTAAGTTTATCGCGTGGATAAGTAACATCAGTTTGTGTAGCCATGTGTCTTACGGATGTTAATTGCTTCTTGAGTAAGCTGGAGTAGGTAATTCCGACAGATGGGGTTCTATTTTCAACAAGTTTACGGGCATCAGGATAGGACAAATTCTGAGTGATTTTTATGGTAACTATTTCTTTTTCACGGTTCCAGTTAGGGCACTTGCGGGAATATGCTGTATGATTTCCTTTACAATTAACGCAGCATTCGGATTTTTCACATGAGGTATTGTCATGGCCGACCTCTGCACAACGTGCACAGGTGAGAGATCCACGACAGTTTGTTTTAGTATGCCCGTAACGCTGGCATTTAAAGCAACGGACGGGGTTTGGTATGTATGGTCGGACTCGACAGCTTAGATATCCTGCTTTAATTCTAGGTGGTAAAGTAGTGCTATTGAAAGTTAGAATAATATGTTTAGTGGGAATTATCTGCTCATTTTTACGGATGGTGATACGGCGTACATCTATGATATTTTGGTCTTTTAAATTTTCTAAAAGTTCATCTTTGGTGGAATATAAAAGATCAGGTTCAGATATTACTCCGCGGCTTGTATTTAAAGTTCTATGTACTTGTACGGAAACAGAAAAGGTGCCTATTGTAGTGCAATTTGAGAGAAATTGTGATTGTTTTGTTGTAGAAACCTCAACCAGCAAATCGCCAGATTGTAATTTTTTCAGAGAATGACCATCTCCCAAAACAGACTGGAAAGTTTTTGCTATCAGAAAAGGGGAAGTTTTTTTTAAACGAGCAATCAGAGTTGCTATCAGTACGTTTTACAATGAAAAAGCGAGTAAATGAAGAAGACAGTGCAGTTTGTTGCTCTCCACTAGGGAGAGAAGTAGAAGGAAAAGAAGTGATTCCATCCATATTTAAAAATAATAAAATTCAGACCCCGGCCGCACCACCCTCTCCCGAGCCCTACAAGAGGATGCACATTCGTGCACCAGTGCTAACCAGGGCCCATACGGTCACAAGACAACCCTATGTCAGTCTCCACCCTTAACGAGATGACTAGTAGTTGCTCGATCACTTGATCCCTAAAGCCAGTGACAAAAGCCAGCTGACCAGCCGATTGATGCATACGAGACCAAATGCACCTCCCGTCTACCTGAAGCAGAGGCCAAAGCAGTGTGTTGGTTTCCCTCAACTGCCAGGATCCCCCTTTCCAGGGATACGGGTCGCCACGCACGGCCAACACGTGGGTGGTTTACAATCCTCCATGAGTCGATATACAGGATGTATCGGCTCATGCAGAATTGCCCTCACCTCCGAAGAGGAAACCACAATGAGAGTGAAACAAAGGGGAAAGGAAGACCAGAGGAGTAAGAGGAAAAGGAAAGGAGAAAGATCACTCAGGTGCCCCGGGGTTGTGAAGCCCGTGAATACCTAAAGAAGGTATCCCCCTGGGGGAGGAATCCTCTGCGGAATGGGTTATACCTGACCTGAGCTAATTAATTATATATCCATTCAACCTGAACCAGTTTTTAAAAAATAGATAACCCGAACTTGACAAAACTTCTATCTAAAATCAATAGTATTCATTAAGAACGCAATCCCAACTCAGTATGAAAAAACAAAATTCTATCTTGTAAAGCAATAATGGAAAAGTAGTCTAGTATCAATTATATTTTTTTATGTCGAAAAATCGATATATCTGTTTATTGACTCATTGACATTCAAATAATATAATTTTTCATTTTAAAATATATTTTGGGGATACTTTTAAGGAATCTGATAGAATCGAGTCCATACGCTAAAACAATTAAAATTACCCGACTCGAAAAATAGAAGTCAATCCAAAACTCTCCGAAAAAACTTTAGCCAGGTCCGACTAAAACCACCAGTCGAGTTTAATTTTCCGAGGAGATGCAGGATCGGGTTTCTAACCGAAACCCGATTTGAGCTCGACATCTCTACATTTCGACCTGAACCCGAAATATTTCAACCCAACAAAACCCTAATTGTAACTGATGAAAAAATATATCCATGCTGTAATGCAGTTATGTAAGAATATGTTTACAATTATATATTCAGTAACAATTTTAGATTTTAAGTAAAAAAAATCAGTATACCTAAATTCATTGACATTCAAATACAGTTTTTCATCTTAAAATAAGTTTTGTAAATTCTTTTGAGCGATCGATTCATCTCGAATCAAGAACCTTAAGTATCAACATCCAACCCGAACCCGAAACAAAGTTAACCCGACTTTAATCCGACACTCAACGACAAAAATGTAGGCTCAACCCGATCCGGTCCAGACTGCGAGTCATGTCAGGTGCAGTTTGCCCGACACTATGAAGCATTCTACTTGTTATCCAAGACAACCCCGACAAAATAATTTTCGTTTTCGTATTTTAACTGAACTAAAAATTCTTCATTACCATGCCGATCGTAAATCCAAAATATGCGAAAACTGATCCACAAATTTAATGTAGATAAAAAAAAAAGTATAAAACTAATTTTTAGTATAAATTTTATCTAATGATATCTTGGACTTACGCTGTAAACATTATAAGTTAAAAGCAAAAAATATTACTTATCAGCGTAAAAAACAATTTATTAAAGATTAAAAATTCCTAACGTTTCGAACTCAATCTAATGAGTCATCTTCAGAGGTATATTTTTAAAGGAGAAATAATTTACATTAAAAGCAGATTGGCATACTATAAATTGACAAAAATTATACTAAATAAACATTAAAGGCCAAGATTTAAAAATGAAAACATGTACCAGTTGCCATCACTCAGTAGACAATACAACAATGACAAAAACATGGAGGAAATTTACAAAATTATTTCTTTTAAAATATTAAACCAGATATTAGGTATTTGAAAGGACATATTGTCATTGCAGACTTCTTTCTTCCTAAAACCAATTTCTATAGATTCCCTTATGAGTGTTTTTTGCGGATTTGAACAATGAGAAATAATCTTTACTTTATCAAAACAAACATTTCTTAAAGTCCCCTTCATCGATAACCTGGACAGAGCTATTGATGGTCTATTAAATTTTAAATCAGCTTTATGCTCCTTGATCCTCTCAAATAACCACCTCATAGTTTTGCCTACATATGACGTCACTGTACCATCATTCAGTTCTATAGGTATTTCATACACGCCTGACTGGAATAAATATGGAACGGGATCTTGTTTTCTGATTATAGCTGCAAACAAATTTTTCGTAGGGGAGGCTACAAGATGAATATCAAATTTATTGAAAATTCTCTTTAATCTTTCAAACATTATAGGAATATATGAAATTTTTCTGTAAGATTTGCGTGTTAACTGGGCATCTTGAGGATAACTATTGTACTTTCTGATTAAATTATGTATAATTTTTGGACAATAACCATGATCAATTCCAATTTTAATGATGTGGTCAAGTTCGTCTTTCAAAAATTCATCTAAACAAACAATGTGCGCTCTTTTAATAAAGGAATTAAATGCTGACATTATATAACTCCAAGGAGTGGAAGCTGTAACTGGAATAATACTATCAATTTTCATTGGCTTTCTAAAAATTTTCCTTTTAAGTGAAGAATCAGATTTAATAATTAAAACATCCAGAAAAGGGAGTGAATTATTAACTTCTTTTTCCATAGTAAATTTAATGTTGTCATCAAGTTGATTTTAACTTTTCAAAAAATTCCAACAAAGCTGGTTCTCCCTCCTCCCAAAGTACAAATATATCATCTACATATCTTAACCATAGTCTAGGTTTATAATTAAAGGTATTAAAAATAAAATCTTCCAAAGGTCGAAGCTTAAACTCTGCAAACATACTTGAAACTGGAGATCCCATAGGTGCACCATTATCTTGTTTATAATATTTACCATTGAAGTAAAAAACGTTACTCTGACTAATTAAATTTAATCCTGATTTTAATGAAGTTTTAATTTCTTGATTCAAATTATCTAGATTATCTATAGAATGATTAATATTATTTATAATTTCAGAAATATTTATGGAGAGGAAAAGTGAGACAATATCAAAACTGGCTAAAATTGTATTTTCATTAATTTCCAAATCAGCAATTCTCTGAATAAATTCTTCCGTAGAGGAGATAGAAAACTGTGATGGCGGAATAATTGTTTTAAGAAAACTAGCATAAGCTTTTTCAACATAATATAACGGGCCCTGGCATATTTCGACCCAACTTGAATGGGCTGAAATTCAAAAGTCAAAATATTTTCCCCGACGAAATTGCATTTTGACCCCGATGGGGGGGCCAGGTATGCCCGGTGTCAGTCAATATATAAGCCCGGTGCCAGTATTCTGGTGTCAGTCAATAATTTCTGATTTTAAGAACAGAATTTTCCCGTGCTGCAGTGGCGTAGCAAGCAGGGGGCGGAGGGGGCGGTCCGCCGCGTGTTTCACCAACTAAGGGGTGATACCTAAACTCTTTTTTTCAAATATATATATATATATACATACCGGGTGTCCCAAAAATGACTGATGGATTTTAAAATTCAATAACTTGCAAACGGTGACACCTATTTAAAAAAATTTTGCAGGAGGGTTATGTATAATGTCAGGAGTTTTTTACAGTAATTTTTTATTTTAGTTCGAATTTCAAACAACAGGTGGCGCTGACGGCGATTGAAAGCCAGGTCGACGCTTCACTCAGCACTGATCACCTGGCCTTCAATCGCCGTCAGCGCCACCTATTGTTTGAAATTCGAACCAAAATAAAAAATTACGGTAAAAAACTCCTGACATTATACATAACCCTCCTGCAAAATTTTTTTAAATAGCTGTTACCGTTTGCAAGTTATTGAATTTTAAAATCAATCAGTCATTTTTGGGACACCCGATATATATATATATAATCTAAAATTGCATGAAACTATTTCTTGAGCAACAGGTGCATAATGTATAAAAATTTAAAAATTAAAACACTAAAATGAAACATGAAAGTCACCACTACTGAAATATAAGTCATTACTCATCAGCAGGCGGAATAGCTCTATACATTCTTCCCATTATTAAAATATAAAGCATCATCAGCAGGTTTTGTATGATGAGACAAAACCTTGCATTAAATATAAAGCAATACTTTTAAAAGTTGTTTTAAAAATAGACTTTTTCTATAATAAATATGCGACATAACATATATGACGTATTTATAATAGTGATTGATATTTTGATTATGTCACATATTTTTTTAAGACTATTTTTAAAACAACTTTTAAAAGTATTGGTTTATATTTAATGCAAGGTTTTGTCTCGTCATACGAAACCTGCTGATGATGCTTTATATTTTAATAATGGAGGGAATGTATAGAGCCATTCCGCCTGTTGATGAGTAATGGCTTATATTTTACAGGTGACTTTCATGTTGTTTCATTTTAGCGCTTTAATATTTATTGATTTTTTAAATTTTTATGCATTATGCACCTGTTGCTCAAGAAACATTTTCATGCAATTTTAGATTAGTTATATGTTGCAATTTTTAAGAGCTGCTTTTGCGCCTATATTTCCAATTGTCTACATGTTTAAAATATGTATGCATATATATATATAATATGTGTGTGTGTGTATATATATAATCTTATAAGATTTTTGAAAATAATTCTAGAATAAAATGAAAATTCCAGCGCACGACGCAAGAGAGTTAATTTTCTGTTCTTTGAGAATGTAAAATTTTTCTAAATAAAGCTATGCACCTGAGAACAAAAACCAACCTATCCAACTAATAGGTAACGAAAGCAAACTTTAAAAGGAAGACTTATTTTCTACATATAGACACCGCATTGACTTATGCGGATTATGGGTAGAGTGAAGAGTCGCTCCTGTGGTTTTTTATGCAATAGGACAAAAGGTAATTATGGAATGGCATGGTCATTTGTTGTAATAACAGAATTGTGATTGAAAAAATATGTCGGATGAGGTGGGGGGGGGGGTGACACCCTGATAAGTGGGAGGTGACGCCATTTGCATCCGCCCCGGGTTGCTACGCCACTGCCGTGCTGGAAAGGGTTAATGTAGGAGGAGGCTAATAACATTAAGTATCGGAAAATAAAAGACAAATTAATTTTATGGAATCACTCTCATTTCTTCTTGTTCAGGCACTATGTTAAGGATTTATTTACGCTTTAACAAACCAGAGAGACACAGAAATGTATAAAACAAAAAATTATCCAGATATGCATTAATTTCCTTTGGCATTCATTAATAGGCTATGTTTGGTCGATATATTAAGCAAAATTAACATATCCGTCCATTACTTTATTTTCATAGTGTTTCGTGCGTCGATAGCCAGTTACTGATGCACTCATCATATAAGCATGTATGTGACATATAGATAGAGGAGGCAGAAAACAGCCCCTGCTACTTGTCACAATTTCTGTCAACTTCCCGGTTACTCTGATGCTCTTGTTACACATAGCTAACATTTTTTAAATAAAAGTTTTGAATTTAGAGATACAGCCCCTTTTTTCACAGAAGTACTCTACACCAAAGTAGCACATGAGAAGAATTTATATAGCTTCATCCTATATCCAGATCTTTGTATTGTGGTTAGGAAGTGAGAATT
This sequence comes from Maratus speculifer, assembly GCA_964019185.1. Classification (NCBI taxonomy): domain Eukaryota; kingdom Metazoa; phylum Arthropoda; class Arachnida; order Araneae; family Salticidae; genus Maratus; species Maratus speculifer. Next base: position 32,090,582 of record OZ025293.1, read on the forward strand.
TACACATAAAATGGAGATTGACACTCTTAAATAATTTACAATAGCAATTTGTTAAGCAAATCTAAATTACTCTGTTTAAAAATTTAGATGTTTTGGACATTAATATTGATCAACATTTTGTACTTCTGTAAAACCATATTCTCGGTGAACACAATTATATATATTCCTGAGGTTACTACAAGGCACTTACTTTAGAATAGGGTATGTATAGAATTTACTGTTCATTTACAGGGACAAGCAAAAGAATTTTGCTATAAGTACTGCCAATGAACAATAATTACTTAAAGTGAGTTTACAGTTGTGATACTCGTATTTAAATTATATGTATTTTTGGATACATTTTACTTGGCGTGTATAGATTCTTGTTCATATACGGTACACAAAAGATCTCTTCTGTTTACTGAAGGCAATATCTGAATCGAAAATTTTAGCTGTGCTATGCGTTTAATTGAATTAACTTTTAGTTTACTTTGTGGCAAGCGTACAAATCTATAGATAATGTACAGGTCTGATACAAAACAAATCGGTTATTGTTCTGAAGGAGGATAGTAATTGCAGAAATTGATTTTCAGATGCTTTATGCGTTTACCAAGTTGTTTATTTCGACATCTTTCATCTTAATAAACTGCGAAATTTTATTACAATGTTGTGAATGTGTTAGAAAATGTTTTATAATCTATACTGGGAGAATGATTTGTCCTTCTTGGTTTAGGCAGAGTTTGCTTTAAAACAAAAATAGAAAAGTGATAAATTCAAAATTGAAAGTCATATACTTTAGACTGGAAATAATGATTCACTAAAAATTGGCGAATCACTGTAACATTTTTAGTACCTTTATTTCCGAATAGACATACTTAATTGCACAATTTGTGACAATTTTCTACGATTAAAAGAAAGATTGCTATTCGTAAATAGTAGTGCTTAAAACTGAAGAGCTGCAATAATATAACACTTTGTATTTTATGATCGATGCATTTTGCATAAGTGACTGTATTTGTTATTTTTTAATTAGAACCAGCTATCTAATATCAATCCCGCCTGAGAATGATAGATTAGTCCTATAGGCAGTGAGGAAAAACTTTTATACTTAAAATGAAGTTGTGAATAATAGTCGAAAAACGGCTAAATTAACCATTATTGCATAGATGCCAACACCTCTTAATTTATTCCGGAGTCTGATACAAGATAAGCATGTTTTCAACCGGAAATTTTATTTGACCAAAAATTTCAGGATGAAATCAAAGATTTACATCGTAGAAAGTAAACACATTTTCTTAAATGTTTTTTCCGGTTTTTGCATGCAAATTTTTGATCAGACTCCGGAATAATTAAGAGATTTTGGCATCTATGTTATTGTAATCATAATACATCATCTTAAAATTATCTCTGAAAGAAATTCTGTGTATGACGTAAAAGAATAGGATGTGAAGTGGTTATTGATAGTTAGCACACATAACATTATGCTAAAAGACAATTAAAGCTCCTGCAAACAGCTAATAACTTTTAAAATGCGTGTATACTTTACTTGTAAGTAGTACTTTAAGTACCGATCATTCGTAGCAGTCATATTTATATGCATAGCTATCGATTATACTCTGAATTTTACCAATCCCCCTTGTCGTAGTCACACACTTGATCCCGGTGTGTTCGCCCCCTCCCTTTTGTTCATTCGCCAGACGACAAGGTCACCTGACGTCGGTCCTGTCGCAGTCACAACATCCTGCCCGCGCGCACTTCCTGGTCTGCCTCGATTCCTGTCTGCGGCCTGGCTGTGCCACTGAAAGCGAACAAAAATAAAAAATAAAGAAGATAAAAGAAAAAAATAAAAAAAATAATAGAAACAAAAAACGACAAAATAAGAAAAACTCTATTCCCAAGAGTTCCCACAAAGCAAACACAATGCGTTGGCTCAAACAATATGTGAAGCAATCTCTTCGCGAAGGAACATGCTGATTAGATAGCGGGAATTGTTTTGTTTATCCTATCGTTAGACAAGTTTTTTGCAGAGTCGCGTTATTCTATTACTTTGCATGCTGACAGGTAAAGAGAAAGCAAACAGCTCCTATTTTTCATTCTGCTCATTCCAAGCATTTATCTTTCTAAACGTAGCGGAAAAATTATCCCCAAAATTAAATTATACAAACACATAAATAAAAAGCACAATTTCAAAGGAGAACTAACATTTTATATTTTCGTATTTATTATTGCACATGAGGTAGAGTAGGTCTGTTCAACGCGGTGCCCGCGGGCGCCATGCCGCCTTTTTGAATGAATTCTATAAATGGGATTTTTTTTAATAAAAAATCAATTTTAAAAGATGCTTCTTTAAAATCATTAGTGTTCTACATTTTTATTTATTTATTTATTTATTTTTTTTTTTTTTTTTTTTTTTTTTTTTTACTGTTAGTTTTGTTAAATTTTCTGTTTCTTTGTAAAATATTTAGATAGGCTCCTCCCTCAGGAAAATTCTATTCTCAATTTACTACGATTTAGGCTTTTTTCTGCAATCATTTTTCATAATGAGTTCTGCATAATAATAGGCTTTATTGCTCAAATTACCCAGTGTCTGGTCATCTTGTAAGACTTCGGCATATTATTATTTCCTATCACGGTTGCTTCAATAAACTCTTTTTTTATTAAGAAAATCTGAATTCATACCAGAAATTATGAATAATAATTTATTCTTTATTTAATGGACAGGGAAGCGGTTTTATAAATCTTTACCTTATGGAGATGACATCTGAAGTTACAGGATTACTTAAAACTTGAGTAGGATATTAAATGCAACGGATGTATAGTTTAGTGAAAACAGCTACAAATCTTATTTTAGTGGTTGGCTGGTAGATCATTATTCATGACTGGTTTATCATTGCGTTTTCTTGCTCTCAGTCCTTCATACTTTTATACCTTTCGGGGCAATAAAGTAATATTATAGGGAATTTCTGGTATGAATATAAAATTTTGGAGTTCAAAAAAAAAAAAAAAAAAAAAAAAAAAAGCCAAACTGGCAACCTTAATTTACGAGAAGACTGCTTATCTAATACAATATTTCAACTTCACATAAAGTGGTGGCAAACAAAATCTGATTTTTTTTTTTTTTTTTTTTTTTTTTTTCAAGTAGTCTACATTTATCGGGAGCAACGTATAATAGGCTAGTAAATGATCGAAAAGATTGATGAAAAATTGTACAATAGAAAAGTAACAAAAAAAGAAGTTAAAATATTTTTAAATATAAAAGCGAGATGTTAAACTATCTTTAAATGTAGCTCATGTAATTATTTTGGTGTTGAACTTATTTTAAGCTTTTGACTGGGATTTTTTTTCATTCAAAAAAAAAAAAAAAAAAAAAAAAAAAAAAAACTTTTTTTTACTTTATTTTATTTATTTATTTATCTTTGCGTGCGTTTATTTTATTTTTAGTCTAAAAGATCACTTTTCCGAAAATCTTGGCAGGGAGTCTGTGAGTTACAAATTTAAAATCTCCCTCCCCCATACTAAAATGTCCAATTGCCCCCCTGGTGCGCGTACGCCCCACGTTGGGAACTATTGGTTTGATGCAATCTCCAGTAGCCGTATAAAATCAATAAACATCAAATTGTTAAAAATAGACTAATTTAATTAGAATGAATCGCGTAAATTCTATGGGGTTTGCGACCGGTTTCCATTGAGTGGATGTCTCAATACGCCTCCTGTGTCTTTAAAGGTTAACTAAACACGTATCTGGAAAAAAGCGGCACGGATCAGAGTGGCCTTGCAGCTTTGGACGCTTAACACAATGTTACACTGTAAAGGGAAAAGATTATTACTGCGCTAAATTTAGGTTTACGAAAAGCCAAAAATAGTTTAAATATAAACTACTTATTTTTTCATAACCAAGTTTATTATAAAAAAAAAGGGAAAAAAAAGAAAGGAAGGAAGAAAGGAAGTAAAAACAAGATAAGATTAAAAAATATCGAGTTACACAGAATAGCAATATTTGATATTATATTGGCTTCATATCTCTTTCAACTTTTATAGTATAGGGTAACATCGCCAGTAATAGGCACATTAAGAATTTGTTTTTAAACTTACTTCAATTTTCATTACAAAAAAATAAGATATTTACTAGGAAATATTTTTAAATCAAAGAATGCATGTCTGTGCATGTATTTTCCCCACTAGAAGAAAAAAAAATTGAAAAAGTATTTTTATAAAATTATATTTATAAAAAGTTGTTAAAATCACCAGTAATTGGCACCTGGAGCACCAATGTATGACACCTTGTGATCCAGTAGTTGGCACATGTTTATATTAAAAAAATATTTTACATTTTGTATTGGGTTTAATCGCTTTAAATGAATTTACTATAGATGAAGATGCCATATTTCAGGTTTTTGAGAGTAAGAAATCAGCATATTAGTCTGAAATGTGAACACTTTAAAACAATACAATATACTTATATAATTACCTAGTAATTGTCATGCTGTCCCCAGTAATTGTCATATGAAGCTTTAATGGATTTCAATTACTGATAATATTTCATATTTTCAAATAAAAACAAATGATAAACAAAATTAGTCTATAACTTTAAAAGTACTTCCAAAATAAGTGGTTTAATCTCAAATTACTTGCGAATTCCTTGTAAATAGGTGCCAATTACTTGGAACTAGCAAAATTGAAGCACCATTAATTGACATCTATCATTAATTCAGATATCCAAGTATTTGTGTCGAAAATACTTTTACACAATTAAAGTAACCCATTTTAACTAAACAAAACTGTTGTCAATTAAAATTTAAAATATATTATAAATCAGATAATAATGAATTGAAAAGTATGCCTTCCTTAAGCGAAAGAAGAAGCTTTTGCAACAAAAATGGCTAATTTGATACAAGTCATAATTGTTTCTCTTTCCTGGGCACTACTGTCATCTAGTAGCATAAATCAAAGTTATAACTTTAACGTAAATGAGCATATAACTGGTATATGGTCTTGCATTTTTAAAAGACTGGATATAAATCTTATTTTAGGGCATGTTTGTGGAATGTGCCAATCATTGGTGCATGCCAATTACTGGGGATGTTACCCTACCCATTGCTACTTTCCGCGTATATACAGACAGCTGTACCCAATCGTGTGTTGTTTACATTTCTGCAAAATCTTATTATTATTTCGCAAGGGTATTTTTTAATAATACAGTTTATAATTCATATAGTTAATGTACAGAACAGCCTGGGCGAGAGTAATACACTCACTTCATAGTTTATTATAAATTTTTATCTGCATGAGATGACCAATTCTGCCTATAAAACATGTAGATCAGTTTATTAACACCTTAATCGTCGCGTTTTATTCTCAGTTTGTTTGTTATAATTTTAGTTTAACCCGGGAGTACACGCGCCGGGTCTTTTTGACCCGGAGTGCGTAGGATTTTTGCAATTGTAACCACTTATCTTTTAAAAGTAATCTTCAACTTATCGCAAAATTTGTAAGGATTGTCTCCGTCTAAATAAAATGACGGTTATAATTTTTAATTTTATTGGGGACAAAGTTAAAACCATTTCTACCCTGGGTAAGCGCATGTTCTCCCGTGTTAATGATAATAAGTCACTTTCTTACATAATTTTATAGGATCTATGTAGATAAGATCTTACATAACGACTACCAAAACTGTTTTTCGGAAGCAAAAATTGTAAAAACCACTAAATTTCTAAATTAGATATAATAGATTCAGTTTAAGTAAATATTTCTATCTGTATATTTCCTTCTATTATTTATTTAAACTGGAGAATTATAAGGATTTTGTAGACTTAAAAATATTTGTGACACTAAAACACTAGTGAGACTAAAAAAATATAAATAAAATGCGGATTGTAGGAAGTTGAATATTATGTAAAATGAAATTAAAATATAATGACTTGCAGAACTGACGTTGAGGATCCTGATTTACTAATTGCCGAAATGTCAATGAACGTTTACTGTGGAAACACGAAAAGTTTTGTGTTTCCGTCAATTAGTCAATTCATCTGTTCCTCGATAACTACCATAAAAAGCATCCGATTTACTTCTAATTAAATAGGCATGTTGGTGAGGTATCCGGATTCAGATGTATATTTTGTGTTATAATTGGTTTATCCGTTCGTAAAATATAGAAAATTTTATTTTACGCAATAATGCTTTTCTAAGGCAATACAGGCGATTTTCAATTTTCAATTTTTTTTTTTTTTTTTTTTTAAAGAAACCGATGAATTTGATTAATGGATTTAAATGGTAAATGAAGGATTTTTCCTGGAATTCGTTTGAAATTCACTATACATGTCTCAGATTTTTTTAATCAGATATGTAACTTTTGATGAAATTTTATGCATTAATCCAACAATATAAAACATTTTGTTTTACAAATTTATTTATTTGACATGATAAATATTTCATTCTTTTTTCTTTTTTCTTTTATCAGTAATTTATGTATTTCAAAGTCTAGAAAAAAAATTAAAAGTATCCCGATTGCGAAAAATTAAGCAGAAATTCTGGCTTAGGGGAAAAAAAAATTACTTAATATTTCGTAATTTTGTCTGCAACATGGATTTGCGACAAAAATTATGACAGCCCTGTTAGTAACATTAATGTTTTTAATTGAATGTGAATACAATTAATAGATTGTAACAAAAAATACTTTACAGCTCCAAATCACGTTTACTATTTAATCAATTTGATAGCGTACAAAATGATGAATCATTACCTATTTGGTTTAACTTGGGGGTCACATGTACAATTCAGTAATAATTACGTAAAGTTACTGAACACATATAATTTATTAATAACTATGCATAATGATGTATGCGTTAATTACTTTAAAATAACTTTTGGACGTTTTTGTTTTTGGTCGAAAATAAGAAAATTACAGAAATTCGATTTCGGTCTTAAAAGCTTGTTTCGATTAATTCTCAATTAGAACCCATACCCTGTCCAATCCCTGTTACTTATGGCTGTGAAGCTACCTAAAATTAAATGTTTATAAGAAAAATTCAAATCTTTAGTATAATTAAAAGACACGAAACCGAATATTAGCAAAACATTTTTGCTATTGTATTGTTTTACGCCGTATCAAGACTTAAGTATCTGGCCGTGAACAAATTGAGCAGCTGCAGCTAAAATCATACTGAAAAGTCAATCTTTTTAAAAGTTTAACCTTTATTGTTTTCTTTACAGCAACATTTTTTGCTATTTAGATTTTGAACTAATTAGGTTTTCTCAAGCCATACAAATTTCCATATCTCGATGAATATTACTCTGCAAACCGTCTATCACGTTTTACTTTTGTTCCGGACTTGTAAACACCGGGTATATTATAATAAACACTCTTTTCTGTTAAGATAACGCGTTTTTCTTTAAAATAAATAAAATAGGAAAAATATAGATTTAATATTAGTTCGATTTATTATTTTAGAACTTCAAAAGGAGGTCGTTGCACTTAATCCTACTGTTTACATAAAAGGAATACTTGTAACTTGCAAGGTTTCTTTCTTTACACATGAACAAGTGATCTCGTCCGTAAATATTTTCAGAAAAGAAAGAATTTCGAGCTAAAGAATAGCGTTTTTGAAATCTTAAAAAAAGAGAACAAAATTCAAAATGATGAATACTTTAAGTGAAAAGTTTGCCATTTTTGCAATATAGGAAATCGCAAAAACAGCTGAATATGCATAAAAATCGTAAAAAATAAAGGCTAAAATGTAAATTAGAATAAATCTCCAAGAAAGGGGAAGTAAGAAAAATAAACTTATAGACACACATCAATGGAATAAATGCAATAAATGCGGCAAAAGAATCCATATATTTTTGTTGGCGACGTGATATCGCTCACTGAAAAATAAATTCAGAACTCAGAATTAAAAGTTGAAATTATCGGGGTTGATAATACGTCATTCTGCCTATTTTAACTCACTGTCAACAAAGGAAGTTATGCATTTCGTTTGTAGGGGAAAGTGGAGTAAAATCGTATAGTCGGGTGAAAACCGGATATCACTGGTTATATAACCGCCAATTTTATCAGCCCTTTAGCTGCTAATGGTTGAAATAAATAGCTCTGGCAAAGACGAAGAAATGCCCATTATCTCTATACTGGGGATTTGAGTAGTTTTTCTATCGAAAAGCTTATTTTATCATCCTTTGTTTTAATATTTGTTACCTTTTAACGATTCTTATTTATGGGAACATTTATTCTTTGAAACTTTTTCTATTATTGAATGCACAAAAAATTAAACAGATTTTTTCCTCACAATGAAACAGAACATTTTTAGGTGCAAATGTGAATAGCTCTTGGAATCTGTGTAAAAATGAATAATCAACGTAAGCGAAAAAATTTATATTGGAAAAACATATGTTAACCCTTTCCGGAATAGTGTCCCTAAAAAAAAGACTTCTAATTTTAATTTTACTGGCACCAAGAATATTTAATTAAAATTTTCCATTTATAACATACATGAAAATAAGCAAGTTCCTATTTTCTAACAAATTCGTTTATAAATTCTGGCGGCAGTTAATTATTGTGTGTTGTATTAATGTTTGTAGACAAGCGATTTTTAACAATAAACAAAACTGACTTCAATGGCCAAAGCCCGACATAGACAGTGTGTGTGTGTGTGGGGGGGGGGGATTCTATATTTTGAAATTTTTCGTGAAATATATTAAACTAAACTTCCTACCTAATGTCCATTGTATGTATACATAAATTTCATACCAAATATTATTAGCATTTATGTATGTAATAGTAGAAGAAAGATTACTTTAAAAAACTATCGAATACATTTTTTTTTTCGGCGATAGGAATATAAATATAAATGTGAACCTCTAAAATATAAATACAATTCTTTCAGGCATTATTGGTTTTTGTGTTAACACTTTTCTATTTAACTTAATCTTTGTATTCTATCAGCAAGCATTTAGATGAATCCATCATATGGAAAAGTAAGTGGAGGCATTCATTAAATAATAATAACAACAGATTTCAATACTTTTTATGCTGATCCTGCTACTGTATTTCTCATGATGTTCTAAACTACTTTGTATAAAATTTATATTATGACAAATTCTTTTCCAAATTCCGCCCAGTTGGGCGCAAAATGGGATGAAATGCTTTATAATTGTTTATTTTTCAAAATGAAGTACTTGAATTTCTCTTTCTGCAGCCATCTTTCGTAGGAGACCGACTTAGTGCGCCCATGCCGACCCCTCTTTTCCTTTCCCTGCATCAAGTGCGCTCAGCGTCAAAGTGACCGGATATCGTTGTCACCCCCGTCTCTTGTACATATGGGCACGAAGTGACAGCTTTTTTAGTTAGAAAGATTCTTTTCTATTGGTGTTAATTCGCTAAATTGGGCGCTTTAACGATAATTTCGGCTATCAATGTTTTTTCTTCGACTCACAAAAATTGTATGTAATAATATGTAGTAAATTTTTTTGTTAAAAATAGCAATTAAATCACAGAAAAATGTACAGTATAAAAATGCATATCCGTTAACATAAAGTGCACAAACTGAAAAAAATATATAAATGAAAAAGGGAAATAAATAAAAGTATGGTGATAAAAAAACCCGTATACATATTTTTTCACAAGAAATTTAAACAGTAGAATTTTTTTTTAACTACTTGCGAAAAGAAAATTTAATGAAGAAATAATACTTGTTACCTAACAATATATATATATATATATTTTTCTTCAAGCATATTATTTTTTGTTCAGAAACATATTTTTTAAATATTTGACATAGCATAATTATATATGGAAACAAATATTTTCTTCAATTTTAAACTAATTTCTCATTTATTGTACATTCAGATGCTTCATTCTAAGTTTAGATGTTCATCCTAAAATTTTTTAACTGAAACTTAAATCTGTAATTTTTGATAAAATTTGATTTTTACTGAATATATAATTCTTACAATTAATCATGTTTTTCTTATGCACATGCTTACAAAGATTAATTATAAGATGAAGAACATTGAATCTCCTTATGAATTCAAAGCTGAGAATTGCGTTCTCATTGGAAAAACATGCATCTAAAAGGGGTTTTAAAAAATTTATTATCTTAAGTTGCACTTAAGATACTTCACAAATTCCCTGCTGACAACAAAAAATGTTATGACTCATTGTCTGATTCATATTTATGCTTAAAAAGGAATGAAATTAACAGGCATATTAAAGCGATTTTTAATTAAATAGCGTTTTCATTTTCATATAAATAAATTAGTTAGAGTTATAAGTCATTCTTGTTACGTAACAATTTTTTCTTCTTTCTTGCACTGATATACCGAGAATTTGGTTCAAAATTCCAACTTTTACTGTATGTTCTGTAAAATCATATGCGTTTACCATGAAATGAAAAAGTCATTCGATTAAAATCTGAATTAGAAACCTTCCAATTTAATGTGTTTTCAAGCAAAAAAGAATTCAGAAATGTGTCAGAAAATAGCTTCTTTAAATTTGAGAACAGCCTTAAGATTGTTTTCAAACCCAAACTGGTTACATTCCAGAATTCATATTTGTTTGTATTTGGATGAGAGTTACAGATACTGTTATTTAGATAGTATGAACTCGAACGGTATTTCCAATTTTCATTAAAAGTTATCTTTCTCAAAATGCTGTTAAAAAAGCATTTAGAATTTGATCTAAATTTCAATAAAGCACTTTAAACTGAGTTTTCAGATGTTATAAAATAATAAAATATAATTTTTTTATCGAACAACAACCGCTTATAATTCAACACGTAATTCAGTTTATATAAAAATGAAAGGTTATTATATTTTAAGTCAATTCAAAATCATGTCCATAACATGCTTTTGCGTTTAAAAGTAAGTATGTAAATTTGTAAATGTCAAGGGAAACTCTTATAACATACTTAAATCTTAAAACTTTCAACCACACGATTTTCTACACTATTAAAACGAAAGAGTTGATTTGGCGTCTCAGGAAAGAGCTGTAATCTTTTGGATCATAAATGAGTTGTTTTTCAAACGATTGAACCTTCTTGATTTAATTTGGTTATTTAAATAGCTCGACTTGATTTAAATTGCTTAAAAACAACTCGTTCACTCGAGTTATTTCAACTCTTTTCGAGAAGCTGCCTTTGAAAACGTGAGATGAGTGGATTTCGGCTCAACTTGAGTTATTTTGTGGCTGACTTTTTAAGAGAGTAATTTCGTATTAAATTAACACATCTGCTCCGAATATAATTTTAACCTTTTATTTATCTAAAAATATAAAATATCATTTTCAATAATAAATGATCTCCTATAAAAGAAAAATACATTTTAAATAATATGTTGTGATTGACTTTATGATTTTCATCTTCAAAATATTTTTTAATTAATTTCTAAATAACTTTTTAAAAATAAAACGTCAAATTTTTAAATAGAAATATTGGATCAGTTATTTGGTAACTCAGAAAAAATATCGAATACATGAATGGATGAAAATAATGTTGTGAAAAAAATAACATATTAAGGGTGTTCTTAAATCAAAAAGGGCCACTTTGTGACACATGCATTAATTTATTTTTGTTCGGAAACGCATGAAAATAGCAGGTGTTGTTATTCAGAAACTGTCTATTTGCACTCAATTTTCTGTTTTTTTTTTTTTTTTTTTTTTTTTTTTTTTTAAAGCACAATAATTTTTCATAACAAGCCTTCAAAGTTGACCTTTTTGAGCACATTTCCCAACGAAAGCAGAAAAACCGGTCAAAAAGCAAGCGAAAAACGGGTGATCAAGTGATCGAAATAACTTAGAACTGGATAGGATAGGTAATTTAACTATCATAAAATGGAAAATTAAGTTCGATTCCATAATCAGGCATTCCAATTTTATATCTTTCCGTTAAAAATATAGGTAATCATTTTTCAAATCAATTCTTCATAATGAAACTAAGTTTAATATTTAATATCATCTAAGGGTTAATAATTAAAATGAAATATTTATTTTAATGCAATAATAACATGAATAATAACATTTTGTTTTTTTACATTCCCATTATTTATTCTATTAATGTTTTTTATCTATCCCACTGATCAGAATATAAAAAATTCATTCTTCGTTACCACTTTAATTTTTAGCTTTTATTTATCGACAAGTTTACTTTATAAATTCCTTGTCACTTTTTTGCAATCTTTTTTTTCCGGTCACTATTTTTCCGTGTCACCTTTTTTTTCTCTTTCCCCGCTCTTCTTTTTTCGGTAACTTTTTCTCCATTTACCTTAACCTTTGAGATATTTACTAAACACTGCCATTATAAATGAAAAATGTTTTTTATCCAAGTCACAATAAGACGTAATGCAATGCCAGATGAATGTAGACCAACTGTTTATAAGTGTTATGACTATTGTCGCCAAGAGTTACGATGGCTTGATTTGCACAAAGAAGAATTTTTAGGAAAAAATCTCATTAAGGCAACTCCATTGACTTTCTAATATACGTTGACACCACATCCCATTGTTTTCTCGGCATGGTTTCGAATCCAACATCTTTGGCGAAAGAACTCGTTTTTTGGCGGTGATCGGTTTATTGGCATCTTTCAGATCAAGGCTAACTTATCATAATATAAAGGCTTGTCATTCACCAAGTTTTCTTTGACTGCAGTACAGGGGGCGCTGAACTACATGATTTTCACGTTGGTAGCGCCATCTAATGTTAGAAACTGAAATGTTTTCCATTATTTCCTATGGGATTATTAGCAGTAGTATGCACCAGGTGGCGTTACATACGAGACAAAGTCATATAATAAGTTGGCAATTATAAGGACAATTTCAACAATAGATTTTCTCCTGAATGCAAGGCCTTGATATTTTGATAAGGGGGCCTTGTTTCAGATTTCTCAAAGAGAAAAACAGACGTGCGGTCAACTCAAGACAAACATAACAATATGAGTTATTTCGGCGGCAGAAAAACCGGTTTGGCGCGCTAAATCTGCCTTCCATCACGTGACGGAAGGCAAAGATGTCGGCCTAAGAAAAGGTTGCCGATGTAGTGTCTAGGTATCTTAGGTCATTGAGCACACAAGATACAGATGGAAAAGAAGCTGCAAGCGCACTAAATGATCTCCTCCTACTCGTGGGCAGATTTCGAGTCGATTACAAAGGACTGTAATCGATTACGATTATGATTATTTTCAATTTCTAAAAACCGATTACGATTATGTCTCTTTTTATGCCAGTTGGATTACGATTACGTTTAGATTACGGTTAATATTTTTTTGTTGGATTACGTTTAGATTACGATTATTTTTTTTTGTTGGATTACGATTACATTTAGATTACGATTACGGTTGACATTTTTGCGGCTGCAGGTCATGTTGACTTTAACCCTTGACTGCTGTTAGCGGTCTCATAGACCGCTGAGTTTTTCAGATTTTGGAGTTTAATTCGTAATTTTTAGTTTAACTTTAGATACTGGTCAAGTTTTGTTTCGTTTGGAACCCTTACTATCTCTAGAGACTTTTCAGTAACTGAATTTTATTTATAATTGTCCTATATATAAAGTTTAATACAAAAATAGTATTCTGAGAGTTAATTTAACATTTTATTCATTTTTAGATTAAGCGGTCTGACAGACCGCTCTCAGTAGTTATGCGACAATTTTTGTCACAGCAGTTAAGGATTAAATGTGTTGGCTTGTGTCTTAACCATATGTGACTCTTATTAGGATTTACCCAATTTTTCACAAATCAGTCGTAAATATATTTCCGGAGAAAAAACTGCATTATTAAATATAAAGGTATATTATATTTATGTATGTGCGCAATATAGCATAAATTTCTTCCTTTATAAAAAGGACAAATTTCTTATTAGCGTAATTAATTAGAGTATCTTATTAGAGTAATTTCTTATTAGAGTTTCTTATTAATTTCTTATAGGCTAATATTATAATTGCATTAAGTTAAAGAGTCAGCCTGAAACAGTTTCGAGTGGAAGTATGTTGAATTTGAGTTGGATTTCGGATTGACTAAAAATAAAATACTAGGACTCTGATTTGGTTTAACCCGAGTTGTGCAGAGTTCTATTATGAACAACTCTTGTTTCGAATTCATTGTTTGACTATCTACATGCAATATTCACATTTTATAATACATTTTATATTCACAATTTTATAACCATTTCAAATCTCCCTTGTTTTATGGTTATTATTATTTTTATTGAATTTTGATGATTTAACTTTTCGAATTCCCTAAGAAAAATTCAGCCTAAATCACTTTTTTTCATATTATTATTCAATATTAAATTTTGATGATTTAACTTTACGAATTCCCTAAGAAAAATTCAGCCTAAATCACATTTTTTTTCATATTATTATTCGATATTGAATTTTGATGATTTAACTTTACGAATTCCCTAAGAAAAATTCAGCCTAAATCACATTTTTTTTTTTCATATTATTATTCGATATTGGGAAAATACCTCTTTAAAGAAGTCTGAGGTATTGTTTTGAACCTTCTCATTCACATTATAAAACATTAAATTTTCTTCTTTTTGTCAATTTCTATGTGTGCCTTTTAATATGCAGTGCATAGCATACAGAAGCTACTTCAGTAAGGCAAACACACCCATTCACTAATGTTAATCCTTTAGAAGAAATTTTTTAAATATCTTGTTCGCATTTTAGTCTTTTAAGCGGCTTTTTTTTCTTTCCGCATTGTTTAGCTCAGATCGATGTATATAAAGACCTTTTTCTGCTTTTTTTATTTTTATTTTGTATGCATTCTTTTTATTGTGGGTGTTTTTAAATCAAAAAGGTAAACTTTGCGACATAAGTTTTAATTTATTTTTGTTCGAAAATGCATGAAACTAGCAGGTGTTGTTATTCAGAAACTATCTAATTGCACTCATTTATCTGTTTTTTTTTTTTTTTTTTTTTTTGCAAACGCAATTTATATTTTAGAACAAGCCATCAAAGTTGACATTTCGAACGCATTTTCCGGCAAAAGCAGAAAAAACAGTCAATGAAAGGAAGAAAATCGCAAGATCACGTGACCAAAATAGCTCATAATTCAGTTGGTAATTTAATATTACAAAATGGAAAATTCAGTTCGATTCGAATTCGCTTTCATAGTCAGGCCTTCCAATTTTTTCTTTCCGTTAAAAAATTAATTTGTAAATGTGTCAAAATGTTTTGCGCTTGCTGTGCAGAGCAGTTTTGAGAACACCCTTAAGATGTTTTTAGTTTAGGAACAGGTTTTAAAAATGTAAATATACTCAAAAAAAAAAAAAAAAAAAAAAAAAACCTGTAATGGAAATTGAAAGGGTAAAAAAAAATCTGTCTTCATACAGATCGACTTTAGTTGCTCAATGAGAAAAACATTTAAAAATATTGAAATGCAAGTAGGGGGAACTGGGGTACATTGATACATGGGGCACATTGATACACCCCCTCTACCGCTCACAGGGTCATTACAGGAAGTTTCACAACAGCTCCAAAAGGTGATGCTAGTGTATTCAACTACATACAGAAAATCTTGGAATGATTCAGCAGTTTGATGAAATGGGACGGCTGATTTATTGTTTTTGTTGTTCAAAAGAAAATTTGAGTTGTACAATTGAAATGCTATTGTACAACTGTTCCAGTATTTTCAACCAAAATGAATACTCTCCCTGGTAAGTACTGCTACTCTTTATCAGTTCCTCATTATTTATTGTTAGATATATTGTGAAGTGTTGGATTTGAGACGCATTTTATTCAAAATCGCTGTATGGGGCACATTGATACAGTTTATGACGGGGCACATTGATACAGCCTAAATCCTTTAATAGTTCATATTTTCATTATATTTTATTATTTTTTTACCATACACTCCTTAATCCAAGCTTTTTTTCACGAAAAATTTCTAATATTAGTTTTTATTGAAGTGAAATAGCTCTAATTTCTTTATATTAGAGCATTTTATACTATTTTTGAAAACAGAAGACGTAGGAACTTACCCAGCATCTAGTGCTAGTAGAAGTAATAAAAGAAAAGGACGGCATTCTGGAAAATCTCGAATTTATATCGATTCTCCAGAGAAAAAAGTATTTTCGACATGAGAAATGTTAAGTAAGAGAAACAAACTGCAGAACAGAAAATGATACTTATATTATAAACAGAATTTTTAATATAATTATCCTTTATTTTCTGTTTATGAACCTATTTATAAACAGAAAACCTGGTAATTTTTTCATCTTTCATAAGAAAGAAGATAATGCTGGTTGAAGTGCTAGATATGACAAAGTTACCACACCAACAATCAGATAAGAAACAGACAGAACATGAAGTCATAATATATTTAATTTTGATTGCTTTAATATTGCTTAAAAATAAATTGTGGGTGATTTGAATTTTTATAAATAAATATAAAATGGTTTTCTAACTCATTTTTTATGAAAAATATGCATTGGTATTATTTTGCCGTCTTTTTTCTTAAACGTATCAATCTGCTCCGGGGATGGGGCACATTGATACAAATGACTTTTTTTGATTTTTTTAAAATTACATGCAAAAATTCTACATAAAACAATGATTGTACATTTTTATAACATACTACACAAGTTTTGGTGTCACTTCATGGAAAAAAAACTTGAATTTTCTACTTTCTTGACACCAAAAAAAATCTTAGAAAAAAACTGTATCAATGTACCCCAGTTCCCCCTAATCGTAAATTTGGTATCGTAATTTTTTTTGCTCATAATATTAACATTAGCGAAGGGGTGTTTTCGGATGACTGAAGTAACCCTTTAATAATTACATTGCTTTCGGAGAAAAATGAAGAAATACAAACTAAAAAAATATACTGATATTCCTGATTTTCAAATTTTAAAATAAATTTCAATAACATGAACAGCGGCGTAGACAGATGGGGGGGGGATACAGATGCACTGGTATCACTAATTTTATAAAGTTTTCTTTGCCTTATCTAATCAGAGAATTTCCAGCTATTAGTTAAAGCAAAAACAACTTTTCGATTTTAATGGTATGAAGAGCATTTGGACCCCCCCCCCCCATCTATGGCTCTGTACAAGAACGTTTAAAGGAAGAAAAAAATGCATTGTCTTCTGGTAGGACAGAATTTAAGGAGTGTGGGAATGCAGAATATAATCTTCCATATAAGTGTCAATAGTAAAACAATAAATAAAATAATTTTCTTTCTTTCCTTTTTTACTTTTTATCCTTCACTACTTCCAATCAATGACCCATACCTCTGGATTGACCACATGTTGTTTTATTTTCTCAATTCCCATATCTTTGACAAACTCAAGTCAAATACTATTCCTATATCCCATTACAGTGTGCGGTATACATTCTATTTCACTTATACCCCATTAAAGGCTATCTCAGTTCCTTCTTATGACCTCTGACCCTCACACTCCTACTTTAGGGGCCATTTAATGAGTTGAAAACGTCCTTTTCCGGTGGTACAATGTTTAGCAAACCAACCAAGTATATTTTGGTTTGGAAGAGAAAGGAAGGGAAAAAAAAGACGTAATCGTAACGTAATCGTATATTTATGCGAGATTACGATTACATTGCGATTACATTAGGATTCGATTATGATTAGATTATGATTATAATCGAGATGAAATCTCTTGATTATGATTATATTGCGATTATTTCGAAAACCAAAATCTATGATTACGATTACAGTACGATTACACGGTTTTTGTAACCGATTATAATCGATTACGATTACACGATTACGATTACTCGAAGTCTGCTCGTGGGCGCACTTGATGTACACCCCTTTCGTAAGCCATCCTCCATCACAAAAAAATATGACTCTGTACATATCTTTTAAGTTAATAATCATCAATATGAGCGAAGTAGAGAAATTGTGTTTTAAAATTAATATGATGAAAAATAATTTGCTGCAATGAAAACTTTTTATGGAAGACGAAGCAGTTAGATAAAATTAAAATATCAATCGAATTGCTTTGCATTTAAGTCGAATAAATATTACCTGCTTACTAAATAATCACTAAAAGAAATAGTATTCGAAAACTGATTAACGAAACTCTGGAGCTTAGAAAAATTATAAAGTTTCCAGATTATGATTTTTTAAGGTTTATTATTTTAAAAAGAAATCAAACACTTCGAGGGAAAACAAAAGCAACAAGCTGATGCGAGAATATTGTCAGGTATCCTCTCAAATGTATGGGAATTCATCCAGCCATCTTGTACTTTAGATACTGTGATGAAAGTTCTAAGCCTTCAGGAGTCAATTACCCTCCTAAATCACTTCCGAAGCAAGTAGTATTTTGCATCACTTTTCTGTTACCCCACTGTTTGGGGAGAGGAGAGAATCTCCTAAATCGGTTCAGTTCTTTTCACAACACACCTCTGTAAACTCTAGATGGATGTCCAGCTTTTCCGACAGCATATGTTATTCCTGGTAAGGCTATTATTTTTCTTTTCGCATACTATATATTTCTTTTCGTAATCTATACTTTTAATAAAGTAGACTTTCAAACAAGTATTGTCATATCCGGGAAATTCCAAACCTGTTGTCTGAAATTGTTTTTAAATCTATAATTTATATCACGATTTCTTTTAATAAATATATTTTCGTATTTAATAGTACTTTTGCTGACTTTTTTTAAGCATACTGTATATAAATTATGATATTTAAAAAAGTAATTGCATTGTTCGCATTGATTGAAATATTTATTTCGCTCGTTTCTTAAAATTATAAGCTTTATTTATTGTAATTGCAGGTTTTAAAATGAAAATACCATTATATTGGTTAAAATTATTGTTAACTTTGTTCATCTACAAATATTTCATAGGACCTATCAGTAGTATTTTATTTTAATAAACCTGAGGCATTTAAACATTTGTTTATGATTTACTTGAAATAGAAATTTATCTCCGTTAAACTTATCAATCTATAAATTTCTCCATCATCGCCAATTAGGTGTTTTCGTTATATAAATACGCAGCCCATATAATCGTCGTCTGGTTTGCTTATAACAGCGCAAAAACTGCACAACCGAATCCGAATGCTTGAAATTTAATATATATAATCGTTGCTGAATTTGTCGAGTTATTTCAAATTTTATGAAAATCGATGGAAACTTGAAATGATAATAATAAAAGTTTTCTTTATTCTGTTAAACTGTATCATACGTAATTAATTCAATGATATACGATGATAAGTAATGATTCTAGGTTACAATGACGATTATTAAATTAAATCCTATCATATATAATCAATTCAATGCTATCCTACGATAGGTAATTATTTAATGTTTCTGCGGTGACTCCTCATATTTAAGATGGAGTCGTATTACTGAATTTAATATGCATAATCGTAACATGTTTTATATTCATGCATTTTTACATAAGAGTGCAACAATTATTGCGCCAAGATCTGAATATTTGATAAACTAATTATATTACGAACACATCTCATTAGTGACGTTTGTAGTACAATTTCTAACTTGTTAATGTATGTTTTTTTTTTTTTTTTTTTTTTTTTTTTTCACTTCAAATTAAATTGCACACCTTTATTTACAGAAAGTGACAAAAATTAATTTAGGCGGTCTCTTAAAATATAAGTAAACATACATTTGATTCAGTGAGAAAAAATAAATATTATCCTTCTGTATTGTATGAACAATTAAATAATAATAATGCAGATTATGTTACATATTTTCTATATTGTTATTATTCATGGTTCGTACGAATACCGTTATTTTATAGGTCTAATACCAGCAATTCGTTATAGAATTTTTTTTTCAAAAACACGAAATCTCCTCTTATTTAATTTAAGATTTTCTATAAGAAAGTACTGGTACCGACGAATTTCCTGGTCATGAAATTCAGGATTCGTACGAACTCTGTCATATGAACATTATCGAAGATTAGCGCAAACCTTGGTATTTACTTTTGTTATTTTTTTTAAATTATATTGTAAATTGAAATGTCTGAAATTCAGACCCATAGGTGTTTTAATAGAGTGTTCAATTTTGCGACATTTTAAAATGTATTATTCTTCAAGACACTTGTATGTGCCTGAATTTAAGATATTTGAAACCTCCAAATCGTCTGAATCTCGGTTTGACGGCAAAAGCAGTCATTTTTCATCTTTTTTTCTTTTTTGTAAGCATTATACATGAAAAAAAATATCCGTTAGTATATGGAGATTGTACTGCCAATAGTGACGCCAGTACTATGTAAATATTTTAATGGGAATTTTCTTCAATAAATTCCAAAAAACATTCCATTTTTTTACCTCTGTATTTAAAAAATTGCATTTAAAAGATAATATATGTTTTTTCAAGGACAAACCCACATGTTTCAATCATCGCTTTTAAAGTCAGATATCATACGTACAGGTTTTATTTATGTAATTGAAACAACCGTAAACATGAAACACTTACCGGTGACGGTATCAAATCAGGAACCTATTGTCCACTAGAAAACTGTATTAATCGTTCATCCAAGACTTCACATATTCAGGCTTCAAATATTGTTACTCATTTATGAAGTACGAGCAATATAGTTTGGGTAGTTGTAGATTTTTTCTTACAATTATAATTCTAAACGCTTTCCACATTTTCTTTCTACATTTTTAATTATTTGGCTTTTTAATTTCACGCATTACTGGTCAAGTACAAAGTTTTTTTTTTTTTTTTTTTTTTTTCTAGCGAAGAAATTTTTAGAAAAAAAATATTATTGTTTTATGCACAGGACATGTTATTTTTGAAATATTAAAATATTTTTTTAATGTTTTAACAGTGTAATATTTTAATGGGAATTTTCTTCAATATAAATTCCAAAAAACATTCCATAATATATATATAATATATCCTTGCTCACCTGCTGACCCTTGGGTGCCTGAAATGCATCTTAATTTTGTATGATTTTATATCTTTAACTCGATTCTATCTGAATTTATAGTTTTATAAGAAAAAAAAATCGCATAAACAATAATAAATTTTAGTAATAAAAAGTTCGTATAAGGACTTTTTCATCTGAGTAACAGGGTTTTATCTTTGTTACACAATGTTATGTTCCACAGGTGTGTTATACATTTTACAATCTTTAATTGTCCAAATGTTTAATGAATCATGTGTGTTATATAAAATACATGTCTGCTAGCTGTGTGAAAAGTCGGTTAAAAGAGAAAAAAAGGAAATGAAAAAAAATATTTAGCGGTAAGAGTATGACCACTTCTACTGATCATAGATGGCTCTAGCCTTAATTCGTAAAACATTTCATTAATATCTATTCTGAAATCCAAAGGATCTAGTTTAACAGAATTTTTAATTCATTTTTTTTTTTTTTCGGAAACGCATGAAATTGGTAGGTGATGGTGTTCAGAAACTATATGATCAAAATAAGGCTTCATTTTTAGATAAATTTGATTTACTTATCGAATTACAAGCAATTCAAAAGTGTTTGAATTGAATAAATTTATCATGTCTAATATACTTGACTTTGGAAAATAGTGATTGAAATATGTAGGATTATCCTTTAAAAATTTTATTTTACCTTTTATATGGAAATTTTTAAATACAGAAATGAGCAAAAAAGAAAAAAAAAAGGGAAATTCTTTTTCAGAATTAACGGAAGAAGTTTCTCGTTAAAGTGGGAAAATAATATTAGCATTTCAATTAGCAGTACAATTTTTATATTTTAATTTTTTGCAGTGTATAATGCTTATAAAAAAAAGAAAGAAAAAAGAAAAGATGAAAAAAAAATCTTATTACCGACAAATGAGACGTGGGTCAAATATGAATGCAATCCAGACGTTTGAAATGTCTTAAATTCAGATGTATGTAACTATTTTAAAATTAAGACACTTTAAAATGTCTGAAAATTGAACACTCCATTTTACTACACATGAGTCTGAATTTCAGACTTATCAGTTTATACTGTTTATACCTTGATCATAGTAATACCCTTAAGTATCTTATTTTCAGACACTTATGGTACCTTAAATTTCATATTCAGACACTTGTGAGTCTAAATTTCTCTTTCAGTCACATATGTGTGTCATATTTGTTTTTTTATGTTTATTCAAAATAGTTATTAATATAGACGATATTCACTACCATTCACTTCAAATTTCGCTATTTAATCATAAGCACTTGAAATATATGCACATTTTACAAATGTTTATGTGGCATAAATAATAATAATAACATTGTAATAAAACGCATTTTTTACCATCGCAGAATATTCCAAATATAAGCATAAGCACTTGAAATATATGCACATTTTACAAATGTTTATGTGGCATAAATAATAATAATAACATTGTAATAAAACGCATTTTTTACCATCGCAGAATATTCCAAATATATCTCAATATATTCGTAATATTTTTAAACATCTGTGTAATTTACTTACTTGCATGATTATAATTCGGCAGAGTTATAAATAATGCTTTTTTATATACCATTTCATAACACTTCACTTTTTATTATATTCGACTCTTTTAAATATCTCTACTTTTTAATGATACATATGTTAAATAATTACAATATTTTTCCGTTATTTATTGCTTTGTATTACAAAAGAGAACAATACACAGTAAATTCTTAAAAAAACGGAATTTTTGAGAGAAGACCTATTTCTAAAATAGTTTAATGCGTTAAATACTTCTTCATTTGATCCGATTAATTTTGAAAATGTTAGAATGTAAATAACTTCAAAGCTTGTTATTGGTTTCATTGTAACAATACTCAATCATGAAACCATTAAATTGCTACAAAGTTCTTAGAAATGCGCTTAAAGAAATTTACTCAGAATATCCAGCAATTAAAAATTAGTTATGCACTTAAAAGGATTTACTTAACTTTTTACTTACCGCATAAGTATTTGAGCAATTTAAGCCTTTAAGTGAATTAAAAATCGAGGTAATCTTAAAATAGACCTTTAGAATTTCATATAAATAGTAACAAAATGTTTTATTTAGCACTTTAAAAACGCTTTCCAACTCAACAGCTTCAATTTGAAAACAAATATATATATTTACTCAGATGTTAGAATGCTTCTTTGTAAGCATCTTAAAAATAAATAAAATAAACGGTCAAATGCGAATATTACTCGCACTCAGAGAGTTACGTGCAATAAATATTTGAATTATTAACTGTATTGTTGAAAAAATATCTTTGCAAAAAGAATGATAAGACTTTGCAAAAATCTATAGACCGTATCGGTTGGTATCGGTCCGGTAGACCCCATAAATACTTTGAAGCGGCCGGACCGGCCCGGAAAGTCCGTTTAATTTTTTTTTTTGCGGTTCGACCCGTTTATATAATTTATTGGCCCAGTCAGTTTGAAAATTCGGCTTCATTTCGCCGACCCGACCTGGCCCCTGCAGATCTATAGTTTGAAAACTGATTAGAGGTCTGCACGGGCCCGCGGGCCGGCAAAAAAATTGAACGAGTCGGGCCGATTAAAAACTTTTCGGGCCTACCGGCCCGTTCTGAAGATTTGAACAGAAACGATAAAATATGACCTATTTTCAACGAAAATGGTTTTAACGAGTATAAATTTAAATGTGCACCACGAGCCATACTAATTTGACAGCATCAATATAAAAATGTAACTTGTACAGTGTACAGATAGGCATCGGACAGTTACATTGTGTGCAACCCGTTTTAATATTTTTTTAGCTTACTCGTGCCGGGCCGAGATCAAGCTTGCATTATTTTTCTACATATAGACTTGCCGGACCAGAACAAGACTTAATTGTTATCAAGATCTGTAGAACAACCAACATGATTTGTAAAATTATTAACAGCGATAAATAACTTAGGTTAGCTTAATCTTTGGATATATACTTTTTTGATGGTTTTTAAATTAATTTCTCAATAACGCGAAAATTTGACACATTTTCAGATTAAATTTTAATTGTGAATATATAAAAGTGATAAGCCTGACTATTGAAGGGATTTGGAATCGAATAGCGTTTTTCATTTTTGGTAAATAAAGTACTTGTATAACCTTGTTGAGATACAATAGTTTCTCAAATGATTGCAGGTTGTTCTCCCTTCCCATGCTATCGCTTCCGGAAATGCTATTCAAAACGCTAACTATGGCAATATTTTATTTGCTTGCAGTATTCTTAAATTGTTTGTATCAAAAAATGGATAACGCATTTCGATTATATAGTTTCTGAATAAAGGCACTTGCTAATCTTATGCGTTTGTGAGAAAAAAAAAAAAATTAGAAATGTGTCAGAAAGGAGCTTCTTTGAATTAACGAATGAATTTGGATTTAAAATCGTTAATAAAATGATATAGAAATATTTTTATAAATCTTATTTTATTAAACAACTTCAAAAGTTACGATGTTTTTAATTTTTTTTTCTTTTATTCTAAGCCATATTGATTTTTTAATGAATCTTTATTTGAATGTTGAAAGCCTAAGAATGTAAGTAATCATTAATGTTACTAATGTGTATTTCCTGTAAAATATACTGTAAAATCATTCCATAGATATTTATGCAGTATTCTTTAAAAGAATCTTAATTATGTGATAAAAATCTGAATTTTTTAGAAATCGTAGAAATTGCAACGGGCCGAAACGGGCCGGGCCTAAAATAAAAAACTTTAAACGGGCCATGCCGGGCCCGGGCCGAACTTTTGAGTTTTACAACGGGCCGGACCGGTCCCGGCCTGGAAATTCTGGCCCGTGCAGACCTCTACAACTAATTTGTTTATATGTATCCACTGAAATCCTAGATTTTTAATGCTACTACTTTGAGAAGTGTTGGTTTTCAGTTGACTGGGGAGCTCAGGATTTGAACTGTATTAGGCAATTTTCCAGATTTTTTTAAATATTAAAACAATTTTTCATTAAGACTTTATTCTTTTTATTTAATAATTTATTTTAGAACAAATTATGCTTAGTGAATTGAGAATTTTTATGAGTATTTTAAAGATAATGTATTCAATTCTATATTTGAAAAAAACAAAGGGAATGTAATATACTGATAGAAGAACATATTTCGCATTATTTAAATTCCTTTTTTAATTATATGTATATATAGCTACAAAATTACAAAGATATTTATAAACAAATATCAAAGTAATATGCGACACAAATTACTCGATCCCTTATTTGAAAGAATGACACACATTGAAATAGTACAAAAGTATTTCTGTATTAATAATTTTTTTCCGAATATTATGCTGCAAAATTTGAAATAAACTTTATAGCAAACCACTATAAAATCAGATGTTTTCTAATTTGCCTAAGAAAAAAAAAGAGCCACATAAATACAATGGAAATTTAGAAATAAATGTCAAAGTATACTACCCTACAAAATTTAAAGTGCGCAATCCCTTATTTAAATGAATAGCACATAATACAATAGTAGAAAAAAATTTCGGTATTAATGTTTTTTACTTTGAAAATCATGATAAAATTTTTGAAATAAACTTCAAACCAAACTATGACAAAACAAGATACCTTCTATTTTGCGTAAGAAAATAAAATAAAGCAACGGGTAATTTCATCCAAAATAAAGAGATCATAATGTTCATAGTTTGTTTGAAGGAAAAAATTTAAATCATTTACAGAGTCTCCGTTATTCTTTGTGTCTAGACATCCTAATGGATTTTATTCAAATTATTTTTGAGTCTGAATCATCCACTGGCAAAAAAAGTGGTCGAAAACTTGTTTCCAATTTGAATGCACTATTTGCTTAACATGTTTATCATAATATTATTTTCAACATAAGATAGATCTCAGGGTAATATTGTTTTGTATAATCCTGTTTACTGACGTTTACAAAGCACTTTATTAATATCAAGTTATCAATTTGAAAACCAGCGAATCCACTTTATGTCAAGTAAAAAAAATAAAAATGAAAATAACCGTAACTAATTGGATGTGCCAATCCCAAAACTTTCTTCTATCTCATATATACATTTTAATATTTCAAAAAGTAGCTACACATGTTAATACTTTAATATTATCAATTCAATACTATACCAATTTTGACTTTCATCTTAAATTTCTGCTTCTGTCAATTAATCGGAGTAAAAACGAGTTAATGTGAATCATGATATTTATTAAAACCAATAGTTTTTCCTTATTCTTTTATCATCAGGTATTTCTAATAGCCGGCTTAGCAGAACGGGAGTTCCCGTCTCTGCATGAGCCGATGGACGACAGAACGACGAAGAATCGATAAAATGATACAAAAAGCGCTATCGCAATGCTCCTTTCCAGTGGAATATTTCCAAATTCAAGGAAGATCTGCTGGAATATGATCAAAAACATACACAAAAAATTTTGGTTCAATTCTATGCTTTATTTCATGCACTTTTTGGTGGCACAATATTGAAAATGACACAAAAATTGCTGTTGCAGAGCCCCCTTCCGGCGGGTGTTTTTTCAAATTCAAGGAGGACTTATCAGCTACAGCCAAACACTTACACAAAAAATTTGGTTTAGCTCTATACATAACTTCTTACTCTTTTCGGTGGTACAATATTGAAAATACCTCAAAAATCGCTATTCCAGCTCCCCCTTTCGGCGGTTTTTTTCAAATTCAGATAGGACCTACTAGCCATAGCCAAACACTTACAAAAAAATTTTCATTCAATTCTGTGCATAATTTCATACACTTTTCGGTCGCACAATATTGAAAATGACGCAAAAATCACTATTGCAGCGCCCCCTTCCGGCGGATTTTTTTAAACTCAGGGAGGACCAACTACTCATAGTCAAACATTTAGATAAAGAATTTCATTCAATTCTATGCATAACTTCATACACTTTTCAATGGTACAATATTGAAAATGGCACAAAAATCACTATTGCAGCGCCCCCTTCCGGCGGATTTTTTTAAACTCATTGAGGACCAACTACTCATAGTCAAACATTTAGATAAAGATTTTCATTCAATTCTATGCATAACTTCATACACTTTTCAATGGTACAAGATTGAAAATGGCACAAAAATCACTATTGCAGTATCCCCTACACATATTACGCTTGAGTAGATTGTGAAGTATTCACAATTTAGATATAAAAGCGTACAACTATATAAGTGTGTTACCAATTTAAAAGATTCCTTAAATAGAGGTTGGCATTTTCCGAGCGTGTTTATGTGTGTTAGGAATTCAATATATTTCACGGATCCATATTTATATAGATTTTAACTTGAAAAAATACTATGGAGATTATTTTGAAAAACCGTGTCAAACCGGACCCACCCCGCAACAGTCAAAACCAACCCCAAACCGACCTGAAATCGAAACAAAAGTCGACCACACCCGCAGTAAAATGTAGAAATCACCCTATCCATACCCATCACGCAACGGAGAAATATAGCGCCAAACTGAAAAGATTGGAACCTGGGACCGGGTGCGGGTGAAAGCGGGTAACACGGCCCGATTCAGAACTTTACTTCGGACAGAGAAGACTATAATATAAATATGTGAATAAAATGTGTTTTTCAGCTAAAATGTAACATATATTACTTGAAATTACTTTTAAATAATTCTTCCGTAATTTTAATTTCAAAGATTTATTTTGCATACCACTGCGCGATATAGCATGCTTCCCATAAACTGAAATGAACACTAAGAAAAATAACAATAATAAAAAATTGTAAATTGAAACACTTAAAATCTTCTTCAAATGTGTATTCTATTGAAACACCAGTGAAAGTAATGTTGATCCAAAATAGATAGGGGGAACTGGGGCACATTGATACAGCTTTTTTCTAAAAAAATTTTGGTGTCTAGAAAGCAGAAATTTCAAGTTATTTTTCTATGTGACGTCAGCAAAACCTGTGTAGTGTGTTGTAAAAATGTACAATTGTTGTTTTATATATAATTGTTGCATGTAATTTTAAAAAAATCAAAAAAAGTAATTTGTATCAATGTGTCTCATCCCCGGGGTACTTTGATACGTCTGGGAAAAATGGACACAAAATAACACCAATGCATATTTTTGATAGAAAAATAGTTAGCAAACCATTTTATATTATTTATAAAAATTCAAATCACATACACTTTATTTGTAAGCAATATTAAAGCAATCAAAATGAAATGTATAATGACCTGGTGTTCTGGCTGTTCCTTGTCTGATTGTTGGCTGTAGTAACTTTGTCATATCTGGTACTTCAACACCAGTATTATCTTCTTTCTTACGAAATATGAAAAATTACCATGTTTTCTGATTATAAATCGGTATATAAACAGTAATTAAAGGATAATTATATTAAAAATTCTGTTTTTAATATACTTATCCTGTGCTGTTCTGCAGCTTGTTTCTCTTACGTAAGACTTTTCATGTAGAAAATATATTTTTCTCAGGAGAATTTATATAAATTTGAGATTCTCCCGGCTGCCATCCTTTTCTTTAATTAGTTCTACTAGCATTATATTTTGGGTAAGTTCGTACGTCTTTTCTTTGCAAAAATACTATAAAATGTTCTAATATAAAGAAATTAAAGCAAGTTTTCTTCAATAAAAACTAATATTAGAAATTTTTAGCGAAAAATGGTTGGATTAAGGAGTGCATTGTAAAAAAAAATAATAATAAAAGCTAATGATAAAACGAACTAGAAAAGGATTTAGGTTGTATCAATGTGCCCCGACAAAGACTGTATCAATGTGCCCCATACAGCCAATTTGAATAAAATGAGTCTCAAATCCAATACTTCATAATTTATCTAACAAGAAAGAATGAGAAACTGATAAAGAGTAGTTTTACTTGCCAAGAAGAGTATTCTTTTCGGTTGAAAACGTTAGAACAGTTGTATAATACCATTTCAATTGTACAACTCAAATTTACTTTTGATCTACAAAAACAATAAATCACCCATCCCGTTTCATCAAACAACTGAATCATTCCAGACTTTCTGTATGTAGTTGAGTGCACTAGCATCACCTTTTGGAGCTGTTGTGAAACTTCCTGTAATGACCCTGTGAGCTGTAGAGGGGGCGTATCAGTGTGCCCCATGTATCAATGTACCCCAGTTCCCCCTACTTTAAAATAAAAATGTATAAGTACTTATTCATCTTAGTCACCGTGGTATGTAAATACTATTAGCTAATAACGTGTTTTATTATATATAATGATTATATATTTTATTATTGTTACTATGTATGTTGTTTATTATTTACATAATTTTTTATTAAAATAAGTGAATTCTGTTGTTTTTATTGCCTAATTCGAATTTTTATTTTGCGCTGTATTTCTTTCACTTAAAGACATTACAGATAAATTTACTTAAACCCATTTTGTTGCCTAACTGATAAAAAGAGAAAGCAATGATAAAAGGTTCGAGAAATATCCTGATTTTTAATTTTTTTAACTTCCAAATTTTTGTTGAATATTTCCTATGCGAAAATGATTTATTATGTTTCGCCGATTGTTATGCAGACTTTCTAATGCATGATTAATTGTACGTAGTCACTCCTTTAAAAGTGCTCTTTTTGTGGCGTATGATGACACTTTCCCTATTCAAATGTCTCCTGCGTAAATACAACTGTCTTTATTTCGTAGAATTTCGACCGCCTTTTCAAACAGATGTGGACTTAAAAGCTTTTCCTCATTTTGCTGTCAAAAGATAAAAATAAAATACATATTGCTTCACTCCCATAGAACAGCCAATTTCATTTTTTTTTTTTTTTTTTTTTTTTTTTTTGTATGCGCATGCCATACTTAATATTCCACTTTTTTGTTCAAATATTTCATAATTCGCCGTTTTTAACAAAGTAAAAAAGATCATTATAACTATTACTCAAATGAGACAGGAAGCTAAATTTATTTGCACGCTAAAAAATGAAAAAAGAAATCCCGTCAGAATATTAAATACAAAATAAAATAAAAGCATTCGGCTGAAATAGTCGTACAAATTCTTATTTTTCCAGAAACGCTCTTATTTTTTTTACTCTAAAAGCAGTATTTTGCAGTTAAATAATAGAAAGTTCCTGAAAAAGAATAACATTATAGCGCTGATATCTAAAGTTCAATTCCGTACGCATCCATATGGATTTTTGTCTTTTCGGAGGTAATTTTATAATGAATAGATAAAAGTAACCAACCATCATATATTCTGCGAGACTGTTCGAGAATAGCATGGGATACCTGACACTGTAATATATCTTTAGAACGGCCACACAAAACGTCGAATGAATGTCCCGTATTCCTATTATAAAACGAAAACTAAAGAGCAAATATGATAACAATCACTGTAAAAAGGATTTGTATTTAGATAACAGGCTATAAAAGCCTTAGTGCTAATGTGCCCCTAGGTTCTGTACGTACGTAACGCGATAACTCTTAATAGAAATATAAGATTTGCTTCAAAATTTGCATGTAGGTTCATTCTGATGAGGTGCTTCCCCAATTAGTTTTAGGATTATTGGTCAGTAGTAGAAAAATAAGAGTTTAAGGACAGCAGGCGGCACTGCGGCACCGTGCCGCCTGCGCAGCCCGCAGCAACCGTGCCGCCTGCTCCCACCGTGCCCCCTGCGGTCCCGCCGCTCGAAATCATATTATAAGATGAAGATTAAATTTATATGTGAATTTTGAACAACCGTAATTTTAATGAGTATTATTAATTAAGCGAAACAATTAAAATCTCAGTTTTTAACCATTTTATTTAAATTTCTGTAACTTCAAGATGAGATTATCAATTTAATACAAGAAAGTTAAACATATATTTGAATTTTGCTTGATAGACAGCTTAATGAGTAGTATTAATTAAGTAAAAACAATAGAAAATATCAAGTTTTATAGAAAAAGACTGATTTCTTACCATTTCTTCAACTACAAGATGAGATTATCAATTTAACACAAGAAAGTTAAACATATATTTGAATTTTGCTTGATAGACATCTTAATGAGTAGTATTAATTATGTAAAAACAATGGAAAATATCAAGTTTTATAGAAAACGTAAACGTACATTTCAGTTTTTAAGCGGTTATCATCTTAATGAGTATTTTTAATTAAGCAAAACAGTGAAAAATAAAAATTTGTATTTGATTTCTTACGATTTTTATCAACTACAAGATCAATGTATCGACTTAAAAGTTGAAAGTTAAACATACATCCTAGTTTTTCAACAGCTATAACCTTAATGAGTTTCGTTAATTAAGTAAAAAAAATTGAAAATATCAAGTTTTTTTGAAAAAACCAGATTTCTTACAATTATTTCCAACTCAAACTTCAGAATATCAATTTGAGAGAAAGAAACTTAAGCAAGTATTCCAGTTTTGAACAACCATTTCCTTCATGAGCATTTTTAATTAAGTAAAACAATGGAAAATATTAAATTTAACCGATTTCTTTAGAATTTTTCAACTATAATATCAACTTAAGAAAGGAAATTTAAACATTTATCTTAGTTTTTGAACAGCAATCCCCTTAATGAACATTGTTAATTAAGCAAAAAACAATGGAAAATATAAATTTTTAACCGATTTCTTCATATATATATGTAATATAAAATCAGAATAAACATCTTAAAAATACACTTAACTTTTGCTCTAAATGAAAATTTCATCATACTTTTATACACCAACTAAGTAGACTATTAATACATAAACGAATCACTTAAAGAAATATTCAACACACACGCACATTTGAAACTGCAGAGCATTTCTTACTATACTTTTAAACTATATGCATCTAAACTATACTTTTAAAACCTAACTATACTTTTAAAACCTAAACTATACTTTTTTCTATATCCCCTCCACCCATGCATTCCAAGTAGGGGAACATAACAAAGGAATTTTGACGTCACAACTTACAAAGGTATACAACAAAATGTTTATGTTCAAGAAAAAGTATCACCTAGAGAGAAAAAAGAAGAGATTTAAACTATTTATCCATTCTAGTTTTAT
The DNA here is from genome assembly GCA_964019185.1 of Maratus speculifer. Classification (NCBI taxonomy): domain Eukaryota; kingdom Metazoa; phylum Arthropoda; class Arachnida; order Araneae; family Salticidae; genus Maratus; species Maratus speculifer. The sequence continues at coordinate 32,122,408 of OZ025293.1, forward strand.
AACAGTTACTACAATATATCAAAATTATAATTTGGAAGACATAATGAGTGTAATTAATTAAGCAAAATAATAGAAATATCAATTTTTCAGAGGGAAAAGACGAATTTAAACAAATTTTATTAGTTTTACACTAGTTTAATAATAATTTTAAGAGGAAAAAGACGAATTTAAACAAATTTTATTAGTTTTACACTATTTTTTCTCATCTCCAACACAGATATATTAATTTTAACAGAAGAATTAAACGTATATTTTAGTTTTTAACAAAAATGTAATAAATACCATTAATTAAACAAAAATAAATATCGATTTTCAAGAAAAGAATTTTATACACAAATTTTTAACTTTGAAATACATTTGTTTACATATATTGTTACAATATATTACTAAACTTAAACTTTTTTTAAAAGATGGAATGTCTTTACAAAGGGTTCATATTTATATTTTTCACGCCTCGACCTCATTCGACATCTTACAACCGATAGTATACATTTCTTTTTATTCTAGGGACTGAAAAAGTCACTTCTTACTGCTTCAAACACTTGACATGTGAAAACTTCTCTGAGTTGTTCGATTCACATTTTTAATCAAATTGAAATGTTTCACCTGAACTTTTTGAAATTTCCATGTTATCAAACATCAAGTTATTTAAAATATAAATACTGTGCTTAGTGTTTAGATAGTATACGTTACTAATTCTACTTATTCAGTTCATATTATTAATCAAATTAGCAATTTATTTTAAAACTTAATTGTAAGCATGAGCGAGTTGCCACGTGACATAAACGATTAACAGTAATATAAATTTCGAATAGCAATGCAATATTCCTCATTTCTGCAGTTAGACTTGTGTGGGAAGGTAATTCGAAAAGCAGCGCAGCATTTTGCATTCCAACTGTTAGACTTGAGAGGGAAGGTGAATGATGCACAACTCTGATTAATTTCCAGATTTTAATACAAGTGAAAACCGTTTTCTTCGTTAACGAATAAAGTAAGTTTTATTACGTCATTGCAATATGTATGTGTCAATAAAAATATATTAAATGAAATTTAAAAAAAGATTTTTTATATATTAAGCATTTATTAATTATAATAATATACTTCTTTTATTACACAGATGTTTCAGCAAGAGGAATAAAAACAGCAGCAAAGTTCCGAAATGTATGATCCGACTGATTCGTCCTTAGCACATACAAAGTTAAAGAATAATACATATGTGAGTTACTTATATGTTAAATACTAGAATTCATACACTATATATAATTAGGTTAAATTTACATTAAAATGTTTTGTCCTATATTCAATAAGAAGTATTTTTATTTGTAATATTAGAGTGTTGTCTAACTGTTTACATTAATTTCCCTTACAGAATTGCTCTTTTTGTGATAAAAACTTTTCATCTAAATGGAATTTAAAAGAACATATACAGATCCATACCAATGAAAAGCCATTTACTTGTGAGGACTGCGAAAAACTGTTCAAGAAAGCGCGAATTAAAAAAGCATATGATGATGTATAATACTCTATCACCTGCTGTATGTGAAATTTGCAAATTATCTTTTACTAGAAAATGTGCTCTAATAACTCATATGAAAACACATTCAAACAGAAAGTTATTTATGTGTGAAAAGTGTAAGAAAACCTTTAACTATCGTTATATATTAAATAAACACAAGATTATTCACAATAGGCCACAATTACATTGTTATGAATGCGGGAAATCGTTTTCAAGTGAAAATTAGCTGAATCACTATTTAAAAATTCATCAAGTCCATCATCAACCACTGTTTAAGTGTGAAAAGTGTGAGAAAATCTTGATCTATGGTTACCCGTAAAGCATGGTGACGTCACTGCAACGTCGTTGTGAAGTCATATTGTGACTTTGGGACCATCGGTTGTCGATGAGAAGTCTCAGTGACTAAAATGTGAAGTCGTTATGGCCGTTTTAGAGGTTTTTTGTGACGTTTCACAATTTGTGAAAAATGTGTCATTTGTGACTAATTTGACATTAACATTGTGACGAAACTGTGACAAAAGCGACGATATATAAATTGCCAGAAACATGTTTTTTAAAGTAAATAACATGTTTTGAAGGATATTTATAAATTTCTAAAGATTTTTAAGAAAGTCACATCTCAGTCACAATGTGACGTCACTGAGTGGTGGCATTTTGATCACAGATGTGATGTGACCAAAGTGACTCACAGTGACGTCACTGTGATCATGCATGCTATTATTGTATAGATTAAATCAGCATATGCATATTCACAATCGACCTCAATTCAATTGTAATGAATGCAAGGAAACATTTTCAAATGAAAATAAGCTAAACCGCCATTTGAAAGTGCATCAAAATCTACAGTATATATGTGATCAGTGTAAACAAAAATTTAGTAATAAATTAAATTTAAATCAACATTTACGTACACACCATACTAAAAAACATCTTGTTCCTGTTAACAATGAAATGCCTTTACCCATTCTAGAGTTTAAAAGAATAAAACATCAAATATCAGCTTTCGGAGTGTTTAAAACTCTAACTTTTCACTATACTATCAATTATTCCTATCAATTATAAAATCATGGTGACAAAATCTATGGTTGTCTAAAAAAATTTCTTACAACAATATGCATCCCTAATAGCATGCATAGTCACAGTGACATCACTGTGAGTCACTTTGGTCACAACACATCTGTGACCAAAATGCCACCACTCAGTGACGTCACATTGTGAATAAGATGTGTTTTCCTTAAAAATCTTTAGAAATTTATAAAAATCCTTCAAAACATGTTATTTACTTTAAAAAACATGTTTCTGGCAATTTAAATATCGTCGCTTTTGTCACAGTTTCGTCACAATGTTAATGTCAAATTAGTCACAAATGACACATTTTTCACAAATTTGTCACATTGTGACCATTTTGTGAAACGTCACAAAAGAGCTCTAAAACGGCCATAACGACTTCACGTCTTAGTCACTGTGACTTCACATCCACGTCACGTGACGTCACATCGACAATCGATGGTCACAAAGTCACAATGTGACTTCACAACGACGTCGATGTGACGTAACCATGCTTTACGGGATGTTTCCCAAATTCCATTTTTGATTACCTTGTGATAAATTGAACTCTTGCGCAATTAGATTAAGTAACTATCCTAAATACATAAATTTCATAATTACATAGTTTAATTCGGTACTTAAAAAGAATACATATTTACATGATGTAAAATCAATTTCTAGATAAGGGGCTATACTTTGAAATATTCAGTTCTTAACATTCAATTTTTAGAAGTCTCCAATGTGATCCTTGACTGTTAAATTCTTCAAATGATTGGTTAATTTTTTAATATCCTTCATCAATATGATTTATAATACTATTTTCAGCAAGATCAATATAACAGTCACTTCTAAAATAAGATGTGATTGTTTCAATATCGTCATCACCTCTTTCGCGTTCGAACGAAATTTTGCTAATCATAAACCATTTAATTGCATTTTTTTCTCTTATCTCGCTTTGAAGATCGTATTGTAACTCGGGTTTCAAATTAGTTTGGAATGTAACTAAGCAACCTTCTTCTCTTTTCCTAGGGTGAGTTTTAAAAACTCCGAAAGCTGATATTTGATGTATTATTCTTTTAAGCTCTAGAATGGGTAAAGGCATTTCATTGTTAACAGGAACAAGACGTTTTTTAGTATGGTGTGTACGTAAATGTTGATTTAAATTTATTACTAAATTTTTGTTTACACTGATCACATGTATACTGTAGGTTTTGATGCACTTTCAAATGGCGGTTTAGCTTATTTTCATTTGAAAATGTTTCCTTGCATTCATTACAATTCGATTGAGGTCGATTGTGAATATGCATATGCTGATTTAATCTATAACGATAGTTGAAGATTTTCTCTCACTTTTCACACTTAAACAGTGGTCGATGTTGCACTTCATGAATTTTTAAATGGTGATTCAACTTATTTTCACTTGAAAACGATTTCCCGCATTCATAACAATGTAATTGTGGGCTATTGTGAATAATCTTGTGTTTATTTAATATATAACGATAGTTGAAGGTTTTCTTACACTTTTCACATTTAAACAAATTTCTGTTTGAATGTGTTTTCATATGAGTTATTAGAGCACATTTTCTAGTAAAAGGTAATTTGCAAATTTCACATACAGCAGGTGATAGAGTATCATACATCATCACATGCTTTTTTAATTCGCGCTTTCTTGAACAGTTTTTCGCAGTCCTCACAAGTAAATGGCTTTTCATTGGTATGGATCTGTATATGTTCTTTTAAATTCCATTTAGATGAAAAGTTTTTATCACAAAAAGAGCAATTCTGTAAGGGAAATTAATGTAAACAGTTAGACAACACTCTAATATTACAAATAAAAATACTTCTTATTGAATATAGGACAAAACATTTTAATGTAAATTTAACCTAATTATATATAGTGTATGAATTCTAGTATTTAACATATAAGTAACTCACATATGTATTATTCTTTAACTTTGTATGTGCTAAGGACGAATCAGTCGGATCATACATTTCGGAACTTTGCTGCTGTTTTTATTCCTCTTGCTGAAACATCTGTGTAATAAAAGAAGTATATTAATATAATTAATAAATGCTTAATATATAAAAAATCTTTTTTTAAATTTCATTTAATATATTTTTATTGACACATACATATTGAAATGACATAATAAAACTTACTTTATTCGTTAACGAAGAAAACGGTTTTCACTTGTATTAAAATCTGGAAATTAATCAGAGTTGTGCATCAATCACCTTCCCTCTCAAGTCTAACAGTTGGCATGCAAAATGCTGCGCTGCTTTTCGAGTTACCTTCCCACACAAGTCTAACTGCAGAAATGAGGAATATTGCATTGCTATTCGAAATTTATATTACTGTTAATCGTTTAAGTCACGTGGCAACTCGCGCATGCTTACAATTAAGTTTTATAATAAATTGCTAATTTGATTAATAATATGAACTGAATAAGTAGAATTAGTAAAGTATACTATCTAAACACTAAGCACAGTATTTATATTTTAAACAACTTGATGTTTGATAACATGGAAATTTCAAAAAGTTCAGGTGAAACATTTCAATTTGATTAAAAATGTGAATCGAACAACTCAGAGAAGTTTTCACATGTCAAGTGTTTGAAGCAGTAAGAAGTGACTTTTTCAGTCCCTAGAATAAAAAGAAATGTATACTATTGGTTGTAAGATGTCGAATGAGGTCGAGGCGTGAAAAATATAAATATGAACCCTTTGTAAAGACATTCCATCTTTTAAAAAAAGTTTAAGTTTAGTAATATATTGTAACAATATATGTAAACAAATGTATTTCAAAGTTAAAAATTTGTGTATAAAATTCTTTTCTTGAAAATCGATATTTATTTTTGTTTAATTAATGGTACTTATTACTTTTTTGTTAAAAACTAAAATATTCGTTTAATTCTTCTGTTAAAATTAATATATCTGTGTTGGAGATGAGAAAAAATAGTGTAAAACTAATAAAATTTGTTTAAATTCGTCTTTTTCCTCTTAAAATTATTATTAAACTAGTGTAAAACTAATAAAATTTGTTTAAATTCGTCTTTTCCCTCTGAAAAATTGATATTTCTATTATTTTGCTTAACTAATTACACTCATTATGTCTTCCAAATTATAATTTTGATATATTGTAGTAACTGTTATAAAACTAGAATGGATAAATAGTTTAAATCTCTTCTTTTTTCTCTCTAGGTGATACTTTTTCTTGAACGTAAACATTTTGTTGTATACCTTTGTAAGTTGTGACGTCAAAATTCCTTTGTTATGTTCCCCTACCTGGAATGCATGGGTGGAGGGGATGTAGAAAAAAGTATAGTTTAGATAGTATAAAAGTATAGTTTAGGTTTTAAAAGTATAGTTAGGTTTTAAAAGTATAGTTTAGTTTAGATATGACGTAATAAGAAATGCTCTGCAGTTTCAAATGTGCGTGTGTGTTGAATATTTCTTTAAGTGATTCGTTTATGTATTAATAGTCTACTTAGTTGGTGTATAAAAGTATGATGAAATTTTCATTTAGAGCAAAAGTTAAGTGTATTTTTAAGATGTTTATTCTGATTTTATATTACATATATATATGAAGAAATCGGTTAAAAATTTATATTTTCCATTGTTTTTTGCTTAATTAACAATGTTCATTAAGGGGATTGCTGTTCAAAAACTAAGATAAATGTTTAAATTTCCTTTCTTAAGTTGATATTATAGTTGAAAAATTCTAAAGAAATCGGTTAAATTTAATATTTTCCATTGTTTTACTTAATTAAAAATGCTCATGAAGGAAATGGTTGTTCAAAACTGGAATACATGCTTAAGTTTCTTTCTCTCAAATTGATATTCTGAAGTTTGAGTTGGAAAAAATTGTAAGAAATCTGGTTTTTTCCAAAAAAACTTGATATTTTCAATTTTTTTTACTTAATTAACGAAACTCATTAAGGTTATAGCTGTTGAAAGACTAGTATGTATGTTTAACTTTCAACTTTTAAGTCGATACATTGATCTTGTAGTTGATAAAAATCGTAAGAAATCCAATAAAAATTTTTATTTTTCACTGTTTTGCTTAATTAAAAATACTTATTAAGATGATAACCACTTAAAAACTGAAATGTACGTTTAAGTTTTCTCTCTTAAGTTGATAAAAATCGTAAGAAATCAGTCTTTTTCTATAAAACTTGATGTTTTCCATTGTTTTTACTTAATTAATACTAGTCATTAAGATGCCTATCAAGCAAAATTCAAATATACGTTTAACTTTCTTGTATTAAATTGATAATCTCATCTTGTAGTTCAAGAAATCTAAATAGAATGGTTAAAAACTGAGATTTTAATTGTTTCGCTTAATTAATAATACTCATTAAAATTACGGTTGTTCAAAATTCAAATGTAAATTTAATCTTCATCTTATAGTATGATTTCGAGCGGCGGGACCGCAGGGAGCACGGTGGGAGCAGGCGGCACGGTTGCTGCGTGCTGCACTGGCGGCACGGTGCCGCAGTGCCGCTTGCTGTCCTTAAACGCTTATTTTCCAACTACTTTGGTCAAGTAACAAAGTGGGGGGTGATGAGAGACTAATCCTCCCTTAAATTAGATAAATTTTTCATGCAGAATTGATTTTCTTCAAATTTGGTATATCGGTTTATTCGGATAAGCTGCTTCCTTGATTAGATTTGAAATTTCATTGGTTAAGCATAAAGGAGAAGAACGGAGGGCTAATCCACCCCACTTAGTTTAGATTAATAAGTTTTTTATGCAGAATTATGCGATATGTTCTAATTTGGTATACCGGTTTATTCTTATAAAGCGCTCTCCTGATTATATTTAAATATTCAATGTTTAAGTATAAAGAGGGGGGAAGGATGGGGAGCTGATGCCCCTTTAATTCATCTAAATAGGTTTTCCATGCAGAATTATCCGATTTGCGTCAATTCTGTATACAGGTTTATTCTGGTAAGGTGCTTCCCTGACGAGATTTGGAATTTTATTGGATAACTATAAAAAGGGGAAACGGGGTGCTAACCCCCCCCCCCCCCCCCGCCTTCTCATAATTTAGCTAAATGGGTATTTCATGGAGAATTACCCGATTTACTTCAATTTGGAAAACTGGTTTATTTTTATACGGCACTTTTTAATTAGTTTTGAAAGTTCTTTTCTCTCATGTGAACTATATTGGTTTGTAGTATAAAAAAGCTGTTTTTTATTATTTTTATTTTCTACCGTTTTCTGAAAAAGAGCGATTTTTTTATGAATAATGCACATAAATTAAGAGTATAATATACTATTTGTAAAAATACCTTTGAACTGTATGCTATCAATTTAACTGGGTGCTTTTGTTTTTATTTAACGATGTTGACGATTTTGTCTATAGATAAAACTTCCTTGGCGTTATATAAGTCTATATAAGGTGTTCTGGTGTAATAACGCCAAGTGTTAATATTATACATAATTATGAAATAATCCGGTGAATGGAACCCACGGTCTCTGCGCAGAAGGGCGCTAAGTCATATAAATCAAAAATGACAGCTTAAAGTTAATTTGTTTTATTTGTAGGCCTTATCGCTTTTAGAAGCAACTAAAATTAATGCTTGATCTAAAATTTGCGAGATAAATTTTGTGATGTGAAGAATATATATTTATTAGGAAATACTTGTTTATTACATAAATTTGTAGAGCATTTCATGTATTTTCAAAATGTCGAAGAAGATTTTGGATATATTTGCAAGATAGTTTGTATTTTAAAATGTAATGCGCAATAAATATACCGGGCTATTAACGCCAAGGAATGGCGTTAATACCCAGGTTGATTCCATACAGTGGCAGAACTATATCCGAAGGGGGTTTATTTTTTACTCTATGTATGAGACAACATTATTGTCATTGTTGAAGTGTATAGGAGATCAAAAGGGGGGGGGATCCGATACCAAAAAACTGATCTTTTTTAAAAATACTAATATAAAAATATTTTTAAACTCTTATAAATAAGAAGATATCAAAATGTTTTCGCATTCTATGCTATTCCAACATTTTCAAAATCAGATTTCTATTAAATCCCCATTTGATTGTTCAAATGAGTTCTAATTTTTAACTGTCTGCTTTATTAGCATTTTGTTTTTCAAAATTTTACAAATTTAACCTTTAAGTGATGTGAAAAAGTTGTAGTGTACAGTAACTAGTGTGAAGTAGTTCGTGAGACCGCAATATCGAAAGGCGTTTTTGTACAAGACTAGTCTAATTAACTTCACCTATTAAAAGTCTCCGGTGATAGTACTAAAGTTCCAAATGAAACAAAACTTTTGTAGTGTTTATAGTTAAACTGAAAATTACAAGCTAAACTATAAAAATTGACAAAAAGCAGTGATCTATATGAGACCGGTAACATTAGTTAAAGGTTAAAAGGTGATCAATGATTAAAACTCATAGAGTAATGTTTCTGCACTAAACTTTTTGTACAGGATTAGTTCTAATTAAATTTAATCTATTCAAATATTTCTAGCAAATGTACAAGAACTCCAAAACAAAAGAAAATTTGAGTTGTAGCTATAGTTAAACTGAAAATTACAACTACTAAGAATGTATTTATTAAAAATACAACACATTGCTCAATGGTGCACAAAACAAGAATTTTAATTATGAACTTGTACAATTAAAATAATATAAAAATATCAACGTTTAGCGCCGTCTTCTGCGGCCGTCTTCAGGAAAATATGATAATGAAAGGATTAAGTTTGCTTCCTGATCGCGAGATAATATTTTTATTTTAATTGTACAAGTTCATAATTAAAATTCTTGTTTTGTGCACCATTCAGAGATGTATTGTATTTTCAATAAATACATTCTTAGTACTTAAATTTTATGGTGAAATTGTCCAGTATATTTATGAAAATTCCAAGTTAAACTCTAAATTTGAAAAAAAAAAAAATAGCGTTTAGTGAAATTGCTAACAACAGTTAAAGGTTAATTTTGTTGCTTATATAAAGATATTGAAATATAACCGCCATTTTATATCATATATATAAAATTTAATAAGGGATCTCACAGGGATATTAATTTTTTATCGCAAATCTTATTTAATTAATTAAAAATACAAATTTATTAAGGCATATTACGCCGATATTTTAACTTTAGGTTTGCGCGAATCTTCATTAATGTGGAGTTTATGGGTTAAAAAGTAATTAGAAGATTTTTATAACGGTGTTAACAAATTTATTACATATAACATATTTTTTACACATTTATTACATATTACATATAACATATTTATTACACATAACTCTAGTTATTATAAAATTTCACATGAAAAAAACATTAAATTAAAAAGGGTTCATTTCTTTCACTTTATTTTCTATCGCATCGATTGCATGTATGGAAATATAAATACGGATTTAGATAAACATAGTTCAAACCGTGCAATGTTTTTAATTATTCTATTTAAACGGTTCTTTTTAAGCAAAAAGAAGCTCAGGATCTGATATTATTTTGCCTTCACCCCCTCTCCCTTCTTTTTCTTACACATTCACAAAAAACTTAACATTTTCTAACTCTAAGAATGCAATTTGCCAATTTCTAGGGCTGTAGAGTTTGTATTTTTAGAACTGAACAATATACATGGGATTATTCCATCTTATTTTATAGTTTTGTTTACATGGCGTTATTACCCACATAGGTGGGTAATAACGCCAAATAGCATTGATCAAGAAATCCCGCCATTACATTTTATGAATGCATATTTGTTAAATAATTTTTTATACATCGATAGTCAATGAATTACTGTATCAAATACTATATTTGTATGAAAAATGCAATTTAAAACTAAGCCGCGAAAATTGGTAGAACCTTAACGTGGCGTTAGTACCCCAGGATACACCTTAATATGTTTTGCATAAATTTCGGATAATAGATAGATTTAATGCATTTTCTATGAAAAGAAGACCAAGAATAGTTGATAACATATTTACACATGGAATATATGCATAAGATTTATCAAGGTTTTAGTTTTATTCTATTTGGCCAAGATAACCTTCGCGTCTTAGAGTAGATTTCTCTAAAACAGCCTTCGAAACCTTTTTTTTTTTTTTTTTTCTTTTTTTCGCGGCTTCCATATATTTGCTAAGTTTGGTGGAAAGCAATCTAATAAAATAATATAGAAAAAGGAGCATAGGTAGATAACAAAAATAATGTAACAAGGAAATATAAAAAAAGTCCATATCTACAGTATTAGATAGTTTAATAAGTAGAAAATAATAAACTAATTTTGAAGTTGTAAGTTCTAAAGATAAAAATGCTGAAAATTTTCTTTAACAAAAAATGTTCTTAATACAAAAACTTTTGCTAATCTTTATACAAAAAATACCGTTAACTTTTTTTTTTCAAATAACGTTTAATTAGTGTTGAGCATTTTAAAATATATTCACTACAGTAACGCAAAAAAGGACGACTGCATTTAAAAGGAGCTTTGACTATTCAAATGACATTTAAATTTTCCCTATAATTTTAAGTTATAAATCGTAAGACAGATTTTATCTTCCCATAAAATGATATAAAGTAATAGTAAATGTGTTAAACGCCTTTTATATAGATTTAATTTTTAAAAAAATAAATATTGATTAATGATTCTGCGTCTCGGGCCGCAAGTATGGCTTCCTTAGCAATCCATTTGGGGTATTGTTTCCTGCCATTTACCACATTGTAAAGCTTTGCAGTAATAAAATAAATTCAAACCATTTTCAACTTCGTATATATCAAAAAATCAATAATGATGAAAAATACCGCCTCAATGTGTTGTATAAAATTATGTAAAGTATGCCTTTGGAGAAATAATCTTTAGTATTTTTTTTTTTTTTTTTTTTTTTTTTTTTAAGATTTATTTTTAAATTATTCATTTAGGGAATTTAGGGAATATTAAAAAATCTTTTTTTAATTTTTTTATTATTGAAATTGTCTTTTATTACACAAAATCCCTCATCTTTTGTAACTAGACTCATTATTCTTTTCAACATCTGAAAACATTCATTGTGCCGAAATTAGCCGCCAGCTGCTGCTATTGTATGTTGCTACAAACTTCCACATTAGCAAAAGAAAAACTTGAAACTTTCCACTCATTTTCTAAGGATATTGAGTCTACAAAGAGAAAAAACAAAATGCATAATGCCTTAAACAAGTATCATAATAAGTGGTCGTTTAAGAAATCTGTGACTGTTTGAGAAAGAAATCGAATAGGTCATTTTCTTTGTGAATTCATTCTTGATACAGATAATACGCCACATGATGCAAATAAGTTCTGATTTCATTTATTTAAGAGTTAAATAACATTTCTGTGGCAGCAACGGTTTTCTTCAATAACTTTCAAATGTGTCTTTTCTATTTTTCTTGTGAATTTTATAGTTTTGATATTTTACATACATGAATATTTCATAACTTTATTTTTAATTCAACATACTTTATACAGTTTTAATATTTAATATAAAAAAAGAACTTTAAAAAGAAAAAATGCAAGTGGCAAATTTAACCCTCTAACTTAAAAAAATAGAAAAAGAAAAAAAAGAAAGAAAGAAAACAGAAAAGAAAGAAAAAGTTAAAGAAAAGAATTACACAAGAATTACTATTCGACTCTTGTCTAAAGGTACTACGATTACCAAAAAAAAAGAAAAATAAGCAACTTATAACTAATAATAAGCAACTTATCTATACTGGATACACAAATAAATAATATATCATAACCTGATAAAAATACATCGAAATTTAATTGCATTGTAAGTGATTAGACACTTTTATCTTCAGTTATTGCCTTCTTTACGAAATACAAATGTACATAGAGTAATTTCGAGCCCAATGGGTCAATCTTGGTCTTCGAAGTCGGAACGTAAACCATGTTTCTGAAATTTACAAAACAAATCATCCTATGTTTTCTAGATACTACCATATCAACCTCAGTCGGATACCTGTTATTTCTAGTTGCTCATAAACATATACATGTACTCAAGAATTATCTGGTTAAATTTTAATAGTAAGATTAGACAGTTAAGGAACTATATCCGAGTCTTTCAGTAATATCGTTTCTGAAGGTTAAGCATTGTTACTTGTTCGTATTTTATTAATAAAATGCATGGTCTCATACCTTTTAAAATATCTCTCGTCAGTGCAAAAGTCTTGTGGTTTCGAGGTCTCATAACTTTTAAAATAATTATTGAAATTAAATAAAACTTAAAGCCATATATAAGGCTTTACAAAATATAAAAATAAACATTTATAACATAATACTAGCAAAAGCCATGCTTTGTTTGGATTCGCGAAGCATTATTTTATAAAACAGATATTTGAAAGTAACAATATTTTTTTTATTATTAGTATTTTTGCATCTTTATTAAACAAAAACGTTATTTTATGTTTTGGCGCATTTTAATTTTTTACTTATGATGTAAAACTGGCATAAGATATTTTCGAAGCAAACTTTTACAATTTTTTTTTTAATTTTCAACTAAAAGCTCTTTTAAAGATGTTTTTACAATTTCAAGTAGCCACTGGTGTTTCTTAATTGTTTGAAATATGCATGTTTCCAATCTTTGTAATCAACATCCGATAATCTTTGATAGCTATTTTAGAATAATAAATTTGAAGAAAGCTTGAAGAAAGTTACTTCTTCAAAATCCTATTTTCTGGAAAAAAACATTTGAAATCTGCTTTCGTTGATACTATGAATTTTCAACTGTAAAACATTTTATTTTAATTTCTTCATTTTTATACATGTTAGCGTATGAGAATTTCTGTAATTCTCTCCGCGTGGGAGAACTGTTTACTTTCTGCGAATGGCAACTCAATTAATGGAATTACCTTTTAACGAAGCGCTCTCTCATTCTCGCAGTGACGTTTTCACGAATAATTATTGTTGTGTTTGCGAACTTATTAAAGTCTTATTTTTCTATAAAATCCTTCTGATTAATGAGTCGATATTATTTAGCCACAATACGACCTTCGCAAAAATATTTATAAAGAGCTTGAACCAACAACTTCACGCAGATCTTTTAATTTTTCATTTATATAACAAATTTAAGAATTAATTTTATTTGTTTACAATTATTTTGTTGCCAGTTTACCAAAAAAAAAAAAAATCCATAATACAATTCTTTTAAAATGTTTAAGTGTCATCTGTGCAAACGATTTTGCGGGATAATGAAAACATGTTTTATTTAATAAATTAATCATGATTCTATCTATAATTATTTACTCCATGATTTAAACTTTTTTTTCTGAAAATATACGCGTTTCATTTTTTATTTATTTGCTAAAATTTTTCCGTATTGGAAATGCATGTAAAATAAATTAATTAAAATAATAATTTTTTTAACGTTTTACTGTAAAAAAAATTATATTCTGCAAATCTACAGATCATAATTTATTTTTGTGTTTAATTTGAAGTTAAAATATTGAATAGTTTTTTTGTAAAGCGTACGACAAATTGTAATTTGAGTGGACTAGTAGAGGATTCGCTTCGCTCATCCTAATAATAAAGAATACAGTCCAATTAACATTAAAAAAATTGGTGGTAGCAATCTGCACAATAATTTCTCTTACAATTAATATGTCAACATAAAACTTATGTTAAAATGAAATTTAAATTATACTTTATGGAATACGAATTGAATATTTCCAATTGAATATTTCCAAAATTTACCAATCAGTTTGATTGTGTTAAATTAATAGTATAATTTATAGAATCACTTAACGATATATAAATTCTTTGACAAAAACTATTTTAAAAATTAAGTTAAATTTGAAAAATAAAAAAAAAACTGAAAAAAATAAAATAATGGCTAAAAGATAGCTTGGTTACGGTCAGTGTTGGGCATGCTCACAAAAATAGCGAACTAATTCAAACTCACGTTCAGTTTCTCAAAAATGATTCAAGTTCACGTTCAGAATCAAAATTTTTCAAACGAACGCGTTCAGTTCAAACTCATTTATAAAAGTGAACGAAGTTCACTAAAATCTCGCTTATCGTATACAAAATTTTGTGTACTAATCTTTTGGTTATTCAATATAAGGATCTTCAGGGAACCGACTCAATTTTCCTTCTTGATGCGCTGTACGAGATAGGCTTGGGGATTACTTTTTTTCCAGAAATCCAGACAGAGATGAGCCGGGATCTGGATTTATATTCCGGCCCAAGTCAGGGCTGGCCTGTATTCTACTTGGGATATGAACAGGTAGAAATTTTGAGTTCCAATACCAACCCAGCCCATATGAAAATCATTGGACCGGCAAGATTCTGGTCTGTCCAATGAAAATATCAGTAAAATTTAACTTAGCTCCCCCCCTTTTTTTAATTATGAATTTTTAAATCACCATTATTCCACAATTAAAACTAATATATTTTATTTTTTTTATTCTATGAGATGGGTAAATGCATTTCTTGGCAATAAAATTAAAATAGATAAAGCCTGATAAAAAGAATATGCCTATGACGGAATTCCGTGTTTATAGAACTACAACAACAACAACAACAAAAAATGATGAACTTGCTAATATTGGAAACAGTGCATAACGGATATTTCTTCTTTCCTATACCATTCCGTCTTTGACCATTTTATTTCATAGAATTATTAAAGTTTTTAAATCTTCAAGCCATAGAATGTGGTTTAACGATATTAATGGTAACAATATTAATGGTGATATTCATATATTTAATCAGGCACATTTAAAAAACAAATGCCACAATTAAGAAAATTTTTCTAAATAAATAATTAACATGATATAAAAAGATAAAATAAGTACTTTTAGTTGGGACTTCTTGTACAAGATAATTTTAACCAGTGTAGGAAAACTTCACAGAAAAAAAAATATTTTTTTTAAAATGAGTCACGCTTATGCTGAAATTCAAAATTTATAAAATGAATCTGTTTATTTCAAATTCATTTTTTTTAATTCTTTCGGGTCCAAATTTTTTATATGTTCTGTGAGGAATCCAATTCCCACGCTTCTAAAATTACCCCCCACGTCGGCTAAGCCCGCGGAATCCTCAAACGGAGAAATACATCTTTCTCCATCATCAAAATGGACATTAAAAAGTCAGCCTAATTCTATAGACCACTTAAAGGGAACTTTCCGGCTAATGCATATGGTCGTTACGCTGATTTAAAACCCCACAAGTGATGAGCCTTTGAAGTAGCGCGAGAGACCGCTATGGCCATGATTTCAACAGGTAGGAGAAAGATATTTCCTGAGTAAAGTTGACCGCCGTTGCAATCAACGATGGAGGCGTGTCATCAGGAGGAATGATGGATGAGGGAAGACGGGATAAATAGAGCAAGGAGATGCTCTGAGAGGACTTGTTTTTCGGATGCCAGGGAGTTGAGACGGGGAGTCTTACTCTCAGGACTTGCCTTTGGGATGCAGAGAGAGTAGAGACCGGTGTCTTACTCTTGGAAACGGAGCAGTAGGCCGCCAGTGCCTATGGTAAAGGAACTCGTGGAGAACAACTCCGGATAAGGATTTATTATGTAGACGAGTGGCGGTAAAGCCATTTCAAAAGGAACTCAAACTAACTTTTCCAATCTGTGTAACGTACCCACAATTTATATTTGTTATAACAGGATATAGATTTCCTTGTACGAACTTAATAAATACAAGTGAAATCAGATCCAGCCTCTTGCCGCTATTATTCGACCCGCGACCATACAACGCCGACTGGAGATGTTATAGTTCCAAATTTTTTGTTGTTGTTGTTTGTTTGTTTAAACATAAAAAAGTATTACTCTGATAGGCAAAAGTTAAGTTTTATTAAAATATTATAATTATCTAAGGAATTGCATTATGTACTATTAATAGTACAGTGGTCTCTCGAGGAACAAGTTGTCATTTACGGGTTTTCTATTATTTGTACAATGCGCTGAAAAAGATAAATGAAGTACAATTTCAGATCGAAATTTTCAAAGATGTATAAAAAGTGTAAAAGATATATTTAAAAATATGCAATTAACATATTATAATTCGCAATAGTTGACACTCAATTTACAATTCTAAACAGAAAAAACCGGGTAAAAATTATAAAAAAATAAAAATAAAAATAAACTTTTCATTTGTTGATATATCCTAGTCTCTTATTCGGTATGAAAAGTTTTGAAGCAATTTTTGTAGCCATGGAAGCATAAGTAGATGTTGCATATTTCAGAAAAGATCTGTTTTTCTAAAGTTACATACCCCTAATTTGCACCTTTGTTGCACCTTGCTTCTCTCTATCAGACGAGCAGTATTATCATATCTTACATCCTCAATTAGGCAAAGTGATGGTTTCAACTTTTTATAAGGAATAACCATGGTGGGTACATTATTTGGACGACCACTTTTCACGGAGATTGTAGTTTGGTTTTTGAAGTTTTAAGCTATTGCATAGCTTTTATCACGGGCTTTGAGGGCGGCGACCGAATCCAAAAATTCCGTAACGCGAAAAATCCTAACACATCCGTAACGAAAAAACCTAACACTCGGCTAATGACGTTTCAGTTCGGCAAACTTCGGCACGGTATCCTTCGGTAGACTTCGGAAGACATTGACGCGGTATTTTTCAGATATTAGGATATCAAGTCTCAAACTTATGTTTCTTATGATCTAATTTTCATAGCACGGCCAAATTTTGTTTGGTAATTTATTATGAGGCAGTGTTATTTTTTGGGGACAGGAGACCCTCCACCGTGAGGGTCGAAAAATTTAAAATGCTTAAAACTCGCGATCTAACTTTCGTAGCGCGGCCAAATTTTGTTTTTTAATTTATTATGAGGTAGTGTTAATTTTTGGGGGCAGGAGACCCCCCACGGTGAGGGTCGAAAAATTTAAAATATTTATAGCTCACGATCTAATTATCGTAGCGCGGCAAAATTTTGTTTGGTAATTTATTATGAGGCAGTGTTAATTTTTGGTGACAGGAAACACCCCACGGTGAGGGCCGAAAAATTTAAAATGCTTATAACTCGCGATCTAATTTTCGTAGCGCGGCCAAATTTTGTTTGGTAATTTATTATGAGACAGAGTTAATTTTTGGTGACAGGAGACCCCCCAATGTGAGAGTCGAAAAATTTAAAATGCTTATAACTCGCGATCTAATTTTGGTAGCTTGGCAAAATATTGATTGGTAATTTATTATGAGACTTAATTTTTGGTGACAGGACACCCCCCACGGTGAGGTTCGAAAAATTTAAAATGCTTATAACTCGCGATCTAATTTTCGTAGCGCGATGAAATTTTGTTTGGTAATTTATTATGAGACATTGTTAATTTTTGGTGACAAAAGACCCCACGGTGAGGGTCAAAAAATTTAAAATGCTTATAACACGCGATCTAATTTTCGTAGCGCGGCCAGATTTTCTTTGGTAATTTATTATGAGGTAGTGTTAATTTTTGGGGACAGGAGATCCCCCCACGGTGAGGGTCGAAAAATTTAAAATATTTATAGCTCACGATCTAATTATCGTAGCGCGGCAAAATTTTGTTTGGTAATTTATTAAGAGGCAGTGTTAATTTTTGGGGACAGGAGACCCTCCACCGTGAGGGTCGAAAAATTTAAAATGCTTATAACTCGCGATCTAATTTTCGTAGCGCAGCCAAATTTTGTTTGGTAATTTATTATGAGACAGAGTTAATTTTTGGTGACAGGAGACCCCCCAATGTGAGAGTCGAAAAATTTAAAATGCTTATAACTCGCGATCTAATTTTGGTAGCTTGGCAAAATATTGATTGGTAATTTATTATGAGACTGTTAATTTTTGGTGACAGGACACCCCCCACGGTGAGGTTCGAAAAATTTAAAATGCTTATAACTCGCGATCTAATTTTCGTAGCTCGATGAAATTTTGTTTGGTAATTTATTATGAGACATTGTTAATTTTTGGTGACAAAAGACCCCACGGTGAGGGTCAAAAAATTTAAAATGCTTATAACACGCGATCTAATTTTCGTAGCGCGGCCAGATTTTGTTTGGTAATTTATTATGAGGTAGTGTTAATTTTTGGGGACAGGAGACCCCCCACGGTGAGGGTCGAAAAATTTAAAATATTTATAGCTCACGATCTAATTATCGTAGCGCGGCAAAATTTTGTTTGGTAATTTATTATGAGGCTGTGTTAATTTTTGGGGACAGGACATCCCCCACGGTGAGGTTCGAAAAATTTAAAATGCTTATAACTCGCGATCTAACTTTCGTAGCGCGGCCAAATTTTGTTTGGTAATTTATTATGAGGTAGTGTTAATTTTTGGGTACAGGAGACCCCCCACGGTGAGGGTCGAAAAATTTAAAATATTTATAGCTCACGATCTAATTATCGTAGCGCGGCAAAATTTTGTTTGGTAATTTATTATGAGGCTGTGTTAATTTTTGGGGACAGGACATCCCCCACGGTGAGGTTCGAAAAATTTAAAATGCTTATAACTCGCGATCTAACTTTCGTAGCGCGGCCAAATTTTGTTTTTTAATTTATTATGAGGTAGTGTTAATTTTTGGGGGCAGGAGACCCCCCACGGTGAGGGTCGAAAAATTTAAAATATTTATAGCTCACGATCTAATTATCGTAGCGCGACAAAATTTTGTTTGGTAATTTATTATGAGGCAGTGTTAATTTTTGGTGACAGGAAACACCCCACGGTGAGGGCCGAAAAATTTAAAATGCTTATAACTCGCGATCTAATTTTCGTAGCGCGGCCAAATTTTGTTTGGTAATTTATTATGAGACAGAGTTAATTTTTGGTGACAGGAGACCCCCCAATGTGAGAGTCGAAAAATTTAAAATGCTTATAACTCGCGATCTAATTTTGGTAGCTTGGCAAAATATTGATTGGTAATTTATTATGAGACTTAATTTTTGGTGACAGGACACCCCCCACGGTGAGGTTCGAAAAATTTAAAATGCTTATAACTCGCGATCTAATTTTCGTAGCTCGATGAAATTTTGTTTGGTAATTTATTATGAGACATTGTTAATTTTTGGTGACAAAAGACCCCACGGTGAGGGTCAAAAAATTTAAAATGCTTATAACACGCGATCTAATTTTCGTAGCGCGGCCAGATTTTGTTTGGTAATTTATTATGAGGTAGTGTTAATTTTTGGGGACAGGAGACCCCCCACGGTGAGGGTCGAAAAATTTAAAATATTTATAGCTCACGATCTAATTATCGTAGCGCGGCAAAATTTTGTTTGGTAATTTATTATGAGGCTGTGTTAATTTTTGGGGACAGGACATCCCCCACGGTGAGGTTCGAAAAATTTAAAATGCTTATAACTCGCGATCTAACTTTCGTAGCGCGGCCAAATTTTGTTTGGTAATTTATTATGAGGTAGTGTTAATTTTTGGGGACAGGAGACCCCCCACGGTGAGGGTCGAAAAATTTAAAATATTTATAGCTCACGATCTAATTATCGTAGCGCGGCAAAATTTTGTTTGGTAATTTATTATGAGGCTGTGTTAATTTTTGGGGACAGGACATCCCCCACGGTGAGGTTCGAAAAATTTAAAATGCTTATAACTCGCGATCTAACTTTCGTAGCGCGGCCAAATTTTGTTTTTTAATTTATTATGAGGTAGTGTTAATTTTTGGGGGCAGGAGACCCCCCACGGTGAGGGTCGAAAAATTTAAAATATTTATAGCTCACGATCTAATTATCGTAGCGCGACAAAATTTTGTTTGGTAATTTATTATGAGGCAGTGTTAATTTTTGGTGACAGGAAACACCCCACGGTGAGGGCCGAAAAATTTAAAATGCTTATAACTCGCGATCTAATTTTCGTAGCGCGGCCAAATTTTGTTTGGTAATTTATTATGAGACAGAGTTAATTTTTGGTGACAGGAGACCCCCCAATGTGAGAGTCGAAAAATTTAAAATGCTTATAACTCGCGATCTAATTTTGGTAGCTTGGCAAAATATTGATTGGTAATTTATTATGAGACTTAATTTTTGGTGACAGGACACCCCCCACGGTGAGGTTCGAAAAATTTAAAATGCTTATAACTCGCGATCTAATTTTCGTAGCTCGATGAAATTTTGTTTGGTAATTTATTATGAGACATTGTTAATTTTTGGTGACAAAAGACCCCACGGTGATGATCAAAAAATTTAAAATGCTTATAACTCGCGATCTAACTTTCGTAGCGCGGCCAAATTTTGTTTGGTAATTTATTATGAGATATTGTTAATTTTTGGTGACAGGAGACACCCCACGGTGAGGGCCGAAAAATTTAAAATGCTTATAACTCGCGATCTAATTTTCGTAGCGCGGCCAAATTTTGTTTGGTAATTTATTATGAGACTATTAATTTTTGGTGACAGGACACCCCCCACGGTGAGGTTCGAAAAATTTAAAATGTTTATAACTCTCGATCTAATTTTCGTAGCGAGGCGAAATTTTGTTTGGTAATTTATTATGACACATTGTTAATTTTTGGTGACAGGAGACCCCACGGTGAGGGTCAAAAAATTTAAAATGCTTATAACTCGCGATCTAATTTTCGTAGCGTGGCCAGATTTTGTTTGGTAATTTATTATGAGACGGTGTTAATTTTTGGTGACAGGAGACCCCCTAAGGTGAGGGTCGAAAAATTAAAAATGCTTATAACTCGCTATCTACTTTTTGTAGCGCGGCCGAATTTTGTTTTGGTAATTTATTATGAGACAGTGTTAATTTTTGTTGACAGGAGACCCCCCCCCCCCACCTTGAGGGTAAAAAAATTTAAAATGCTTATAACTCGCGATCTAATTTTCGTAGAGGAACCAAATTTTGTTTTGTAATTTATTAAGCTATTGCATAGCTTTTATCGTGTGCTTTGAACGCGGCGACCGAATCTAGGTATTCCGTAACGAGAAAAAATCCTAACACTTCGGCTAACGACGTTTCACTTCGGCAGACTTCGGCACAGTATTCTTCGATAGACTTCGGCAGACATTGACGCGGTATTTTTGCATAAGTTGATAAAAAATGCTATGCAATAGCTTTACCGCGGCAGTCCCCGAGTGCCACACACATTTTTTTTTTTTTTTTTTTAACAAATTATAGGTTAATAATATTGCACAACAGTTATGATAAAAAGAATGAGAAATATTCTTATAAAACAGAAATATTCAACTTAATTTACTATAAATTTCATTTCTAAAAAATAATAAATACAATGTACATATTTTAGGAAAATTAATTCCTTTAAAGACCACTGTATACTAACAGTACACATATTCAAAGATTGATAAATCGTAATTTTTCAATGGTTTTGATTACAAAAATTACATCAAATAATAGCTACAATAACTTATTTTACGAAAATAATTCTAATTATTTATAATATCAATAACGAGAAGAAATTCAAAACAATTCCCTGTTGACGTGAATTCGAAGTTTCATCCATCTTGAATGAGTGTTCTTGGACTTGTAGGGAGGGCTATCTTTTAGTAAAAAAAATTAAATACACGCTTTCAAGAGGAGCCTTTAAAATAGAATACGAGGTACTTTGAAAACAATAGCTAAATACTAGAAAATATGTTAGTTGAAAGATGATGTACTATTAGTAGTACACCAGACCCGAAATTGTTAAGCGAAACTCAATAACGGTTTACTTTTTCGGAAAAATATAAATAAATAAAGAAAAGCAAAATTAATAGAAAAGAATTATTTCATATAATTTTATGAACTTACAATAGTGATGTTGCAAACTGTTTAATTAAATTGATATTTGGACAAGTCTTTAATTGTTTGGGCTTAATTAAAATATTGTAAATTAATATAATTAATTTCTAATAAATAATGTTAAGTTCTAAAATACTTGAGTGGTTTTTGGCGTTAAATACTCGGGATAATTTTATTTTTATAATGTAACTTTCTATTAAGAACATTACAATATACCTTTTTATTTTATTTTTTCTAATCTTTTGTTACACTCACCCTGTTTTTTGTAAGCCAAAGTGGAATTTTGTAGTCGACATTTAACCAACATCCGATAAGCTAGAACTATTAAAAATATATTCACAAATCTATTTCCGATGACAATATAACATTTTAAGATTTTTAAAACTTAATTATTAATTAATCCATTAATTTTAAGCCATTTTTTTGTCCACAATAATTATTATTCAATTGATCAATCTTCAAATATTTTCTTTGATTTGTATAATCCTACACTTGTTGAACAACAATGGATGTGCCAATAAAAGTCAACGAGATTTGCAAAATGAATGTAAATTTGCATGAAACAATGAAACATTTTACATTTTTAGAAAGTAACAAAAATAAAAAGAGTGCGATTATTAAAATACTAAAAATAATATCCTTTTATCAATTAACATTTTACTACTATTTAATTTTCGATTATACTTTGAGAAATCAATTTAAAAATCTTAAAAATATAGTTTATATTAATATTTATTCTTTTTTCTTATTACTCTATCTTAATTGATTCTCAAAGTCCTAGTTCAATAGACGAGAAACTTTCTGACACATTTTACGACTAATTTTTTAAAATTAAAGCATAAAACTAGAAAGCCTGACTACTAAACCGCGATTTGGAATCATTTTTTATTATTTTTTGCGTATAAATGTGTTAAAAGCGATTCATTATACGTGATGACAAGTTCTTCCCCTTTCTTTCGCTGGTGTGTAGGAAATTCGGTTCAAAACACCTTCTTTGACAGTATTTTGGGGGAAATCTGTTTTTATGAAAAAGTTAAAAGCACCATTTGATTACATAATTTCTAAATTAGAGTACAAGCCAATTCAATGCATTTTGTGAGCAAAAATGAATTAAGAAATGTGACAGAAAATAGTACCTTTTAGATTTGAGAACAGCCTTAAAAAAAAGAAAAAGAACAAAAAATATATTTTTTAAATAAATTCATTAGCTTGATTTTTTGATTTTTACCAAGAATAAAATAAGCGTGAACTTTTCATAATGGAATTCGGTGTCGTGGCTATACCAAATTAAATTTTTAGGGGGAAAAAATATAATTTATAGTCAATAGATTAGTCGTGATTTTTAAGATGAACATTAAGATTAAATGCTTATAAATGTTTATATTTATATATGTATATAACTCGTTTGATTCTTATGCTTATTTGATTAAATTTATAGTTCAGTGAGATCTCAAATTCTGTTCATCTATGTTAAACCTACTGGCGTAGAATACATTTCTATTTTTAAAGTATATCCTCAGAAAATTAATATACAGTCTCGAGTGTCTATATAACGAAATCCATCGTTCCAGTAAAAAATTCGTTATATAGAGTAATTCGATTTATAGAGAATGATGTTAAAAATCGTATTTAATTTGTAAATTTTGAACAAACATTATTTTTTATGTTTTTAATTAAGAATTTGAAATGTTTAAAAGTAAATATTAACCTAACATTTTATTTCTTAATTATTTAAGTAGGTTTTTTTTTTTTTTTTTTTAAAAGAACAGACATTTATTTGAAAGCTTGATGAAAATCAAATAAGGAAGACTTGCATTAATTTCAGACGAAGAAATCTGTAATTTTTTGTTGTTTTGATTTTCAAATTGTTACGCTCTCAAAGGAAAAAAATGCTCAAATTTTAGCAAGGAATGAAAAATTGTAGTTAACATTTTCCTCCATCTGAAGGCGTCTCTTATGAGAATCTCATTGATTCCTCTCTTATATGTGTAACAATCTAATTGACTCTGTTTCCAGAAGGATGTTAAAAGGTGTGTGGGAGGTGGGATGAATTCGTTGGATTGAAAGAATAAGGAGAGAAGTAATTAAAAAAAAAACCTCAACACTGAACGATAAATCAAAAATAAGTGATGGAAAATTGATTCCATATGATTTTGAAGTTTTTTAAACTGAATAAATTAAGACCAGTTTATGAAAAAATTCGTTATATGGAGATAGATATATGGCTAAATAGAGACTATTTTTAATGTAATCATGCGAAAAGGGAACCGTTCCTACAAAAAATTCGTTATATAGAGAACTTCGATGTATGGAGTTTCGTTATAGAGAGACTCGACTGTATGTATACAGGGTGATTCATAAAAGATGGGCAGAACTTTAAGGGGTTATAGTACACTTAAAGACAAATAATATTAAATAGGAGACTAAGGGTCCCAGACGTATTCCCAAGGAGATAGGGGGCATTAAAGTTTAGGGTCCGAAATTTCAAATGATTATAAAAAATTGAAAAATTGGTCGATTCGTTTGCGGTTTTTGCAAAAAATTTTCTTTATGCTAGTATTTTCTTGAAATAAAATTTTAAAGTTCAATTTCAAAAAATGCCGATAGGGGGCGCTTTAGACTTTGGAGTAACAAACAACTATTTTTTAACGTTATTTTTTGTATTTCTTTAAATGATTTCGAAAGCTTAGACTTAAACTTAAATTTTGATCTAAAAATCTGAGTCCCAACGAGTAGTTAAGTAGCGTAAACTGAAATTTGAAATTTGAAACCCTTCTCCCCCCAGAACAAAAATCAGTTATTCCCGATTTTTGTGTCGTAGATTAGGCTCTAACTACTGCCGCGTTTTGCTAAAATTATTCTTTATGTCAGTATTTTCTTAAAAATAAATTTTAAAGAAAATTTTCAAAAAATTCCGATAGAGGGCGCTTTAGACTTTGGAGTAACGAACAACTATTTTATACCGTTATTTTTGTGTCTCATTAAATGCTTTCTAAAGCTTAGACTTAAACTTAAATTTTCAGCTCAAAATCTGAATCGCTGAGCGTGGTTCAGTAGCGAGGGGAGGGGGTTCAAATTTCAACTTCTGAACATAGTTCAGTTTGCACTACTTAACCATGCCCAACGATTCTGTGCTATGATACGAGGCAAAAATACAACTTTCGTCAAGGACTGCATAGTCGGAATTCACTCATAAAGGCACTGGCACAGTTGGAAACGTCGCTCATGCAAACGTTAAAGCTCCATTCTTGACGCTAGTCACCGGGTGAAGAAGGAGACAGAAAGTATGCAAATGTCAAATGGGGAAGAAGAAGAACACGTATGCAAAATTTCGACACGATTCAGGCATAAAAACCACTTGAACGGTGAGTCAAGTGTAAGTCGCTGTAGTAATGAATCGGAAGATGGTGCCCTTCACGAATAAGGAAAAGGCTGAGATGCATTTAATTTACGGAGCGGCAGATGGAAATGGTGCAGAGGCACAACGAATGTACGGAGAGCGATTTCCCAACAGGCGGTTGCCTAACCGCAAAACTTTCGAGCGCTTGCACAGACAGTTGTGTGAGACGGGATCATTTCTCGCTTCCCGGTCGAATGCAGGTCGTGCAAAAAAGGACGAATCAGTAGTTGTTGCAGAAGCCATTCTGGATGTAGTAGCGGCGCAGCCAAGTACAAGTACACGAACAGTGGCTAGGCAGGTGGATACCTCACAGTCCATGACTTGGAGGGTACTGAAGGATGAACATTTGCTCCCGTTTCATGTGCAACGAGTCCAGAAACTGTCTCCAGGGGATTATCCAAATCGTATTGAATTCGCCCGCTGGTTTCTGCAGCAGAACGCGCTAAATCCACATTTTGCACGAACTGTGCTTTTCACCGATGAATGTACCTTCACACGTGAAGGTACATTTAACACACACAATACACATGTATGGGCGGATGTCAATCCACATGCTACGTATCCACATGCTCATCAGAGACGCTTTTCCATCAATGTTTGGGCAGGAATCCTCGGAGGCCACCTAATCGGACCGTACCTTCTTCCTGAACGCCTCAACGGTAAAACATACCTCACATTTCTGCAACATGTGCTGCCAGACCTGTTAAACGTTGTTCCTCCACGCATCCGGCGGGTCATGTGGTTCCAGCACGATGGAGCGCCAGCCCATTACGTACGAGACGCCCGCAACTGTCTGGACATCACATTTCCGAACAGATGGATTAGTCGAGGTGGTCCTGTTGCTTGGCCTGCTCGCTCGCCAGATCTTTCACCCCTCGATTTCTTTTTTTGGGGACAATTGAAGGCTCTTATGTATGAGACACCCATTGAATCCCCCGAGGAACTGGTCGCCAGACTTTCCGCCGCTGTAGGGGAAGTGCTCGAAAAGCCTGATTTCGCGAATGTTCGCCGTTCCATTCTTCGCCATTGTTCTTCGTGCATAACCTCTGGTGGTCACAATTTTGAACATTTATTGTAATTACATGTTAATAAATATGCTTTGGTAACATAATCCTAATTTGTGTCTTTTTACCTCGTATCACAGCACACAATGTGTGGACATGGTAAGCTGAACTGTGCTCAGGAGTAGAAATTTCAAACCCCTCTCCCCAGAAACTTAACCACGTCTAACGATTCAAATTTTGGGCTGAAAATTTAAGTCTAAGCTTTAGAAAGCATTTAATGAGACACAAAAAATAACGGTATAAAATAGTTGTTCGTTACTCGAAAGTCTAAAGCGCCCTCTATCGGAATTTTTTGAAAATTTTCTTTAAAATTTATTTTCAAGAAAATACGGACATAAAGAATAATTTTAGCAAAACGCGGCAGTAGTTAGAGCCTAATCTACGACACAAAGATCGGGAATAACTGATTTTTGTTCTGGGGGGGAGAAGGGTTTCAAATTTCAAATTTCAGTTTACGCTACTTAACTACTCGTTAGGACTCAGATTTTTAGATCAAAATTTAAGTTTAAGTCTAAGCTTTCGAAATCATTTAAAGAAATACAAAAAATAACGTTAAAAAATAGTTGTTTGTTACTCCAAAATCTAAAGCGCCCCCTATCGGCATTTTTTGAAATTGAACTTTAAAATTTTATTTCAAGAAAATACTGGCATAAAGAAAATTTTTTGCAAAAACCGCAAACGAATCGACCAATTTTTCCATTTTTTATAATCATTTGAAATTTCGGACCCTAAACTTTAATGCCCCCTATCTCCTTGCGAATACGTCTGGGACCCTTAGTCTCCTATTTAATATTATTTGTCTTTAAGTGTACTTTAACCCTTTAAAGTTCTGCCCATCTTTTATGAATCACCCTGTATATATATATATATACATTTTCCGGATATTTTCTTTAAAGAAAAGTACTCTCTTTTCTCTTTTTCTTTTTATTTATTTATTTCTTTTTTATGCTTCTAAATTTCTTGAACATAAGGAATTCTCATGCATGCGCATACATATAATTTATGTGAATCTAGGAAAAAAGTGACCGGGAAAAAGTTATCGAAAAAAAGTGACATAAACTATAA
Organism: Maratus speculifer; assembly: GCA_964019185.1. Lineage (NCBI taxonomy): Eukaryota > Metazoa > Arthropoda > Arachnida > Araneae > Salticidae > Maratus > Maratus speculifer. The sequence continues at coordinate 32,150,153 of OZ025293.1, forward strand.
AAGCGGAAAAAAGTGACAAGGAAAAAAAGTTACCGGAAAAAAGTGACAAGAAATTGGTTATGGGGATTTATTATTAATTTTGGGGATTCATTGTTTAAGTATGAAAGGGGGATTGGGGGGGGAGGCTCATAATTTAGGTAAATGGGTTTTTCATGCTGAATTAACTGTTTTGGTTCAAATTTTGGATATACGTTCATCTTGAAAAGACGCTTACTTGATTAGTTTAGGGAAGGGACCATTACCCCCCCCCCCCATCCGCCCTAAATTAGATAAATGGGTTTTTATGCAGAATTATCCAACGTGTGTCAAATTTTTTATATAGGTTCTTTCTGATAAGGCTTATATGTAGTAATATAATGCCTGAAGAGATTTGGGAGTTTAATGTTTAAGCATAGAGGGGGGAACGGTGGAATAACCTCTCTTAAATTAAAGTAATAGCTTTTTACGCAAAATTATCCGATTTGCTTGGATTTTTGGACATAGGTTCATAATGATAAGACCTATCTCTGATTAGTCGTGGGGTTTAATGGCTAAGTGTAGAGGGGGGGGACGGAAGATAAAACACCCTTAAATTAAATAAATGGCTTTTTACGCAGAATTATCTGATTGCTCAAAATTCTGGATGCAAGCTCATTCTGACAAAGCGTATCTCTGATTAGTTATAGGGTTATTTTGCTAATTAAAAGGGGAGCGGCCGATTATCTCAACACTTAAATTAGATAAATTGTTTATTATGCACAATTATCCGATGTATTTCAAATTTCGGATATACGTTCTTTCTAAAAAGCAAACCCTAAATAGTTTTCAGGCTTTAAAGGTTAAGTATAGAATGGGGGGATGGAGGATAACCCCCTTAAATTAAATAAATGGCTTTTTACACAGAATTATCCGATTTGCTTCAAATTTTGGATGTAGGTTCATTATGATAAGGCGAATCCTTGATTAGTTGTGGGTTATCCCCCGTTCACTCCTCTTTACTTAGCCATTAAATCCTTAAAACTATTCAGGGATTCACTTTAACAGAAAGAACCTATATAAAAAAATTGAAATACGTCGGATACTAGTCCAAAGAAAACAATTTATCTTTTTTAAGGTAAGGGGGATAATCACCCGCTCCGTATTTTTAATAAGCAAAAGAACCCCATAACTAATAAGGGATACGCCATATTATAATGAACCTATATCCAAAATTTGAAGCAAATTGGATAATTCTGCCCAAAAAGTCATTTATTTAAGTCGGTTATCCCCCTTTCACCCCTCTATACTTAGCCATTAAACCCTTAAAACTATTCAGGGATTCACTTTATGAAAAGGAACCTATATCCAAAATTTGAAATACATTGGATAAGTGTGCATAAAAAAACAATTTGTCTAATTTAAGAGGAGGGGGGTTGATAATCAGCCACACCCACTTTTTCATTAGCAAAAGAACCCCATAACTAATTAGAGGTACGTCTTATTATAATGAGCCTATGCCCAAAACTCGAAGCTAATCGGATAATTCTGCGTAAAAATACATTAATTTATTTTAAGAAAGGTTATCCCCCATCCCCCATTAAACCCTTTAAACTCCCAGATCTTTTTAAGCATTATATTGCTACATATAAGACTTATCAGAAAGAACCTATATCCAAAATTTGATATACGTTGGATAATTCTGCATAAAAACCCATTTACCTAATTTAGGGCGTTTGGGGAGGGGGGGGGGGTAATGGTCCCTTCCCTAAACTAATCAGGCAAGCGTCTTTTCAGTATGAACGTTTATCCAAAATTTGAACAAAACTGTTAATTCAGCATGAAAAACCCATTTACCTGAATTATGAGCCTTCCCTCCCTATCCCCTTTTCGAACTTAACCAATGAACCCCCAAAATCAATAATAAATCCCCAAAATCAATTCCTTGTCACTTTTTTCAGGTAACTTTTTTCCTTGTCACTTTTTCCTGGTAACTTTTTTCCGTGTCACCTTTTTTCCGCTTTTGTAGTTTTTGTCACTTTTTTCCGTTTAAGAATGTATGTATCTATGTGTGTATCTACGTTTGCACATGTGCATATGTATTATTAATTACATATTTTATAATACATAGCTATTATGCGTATCAATTTGCTATCTTTCAATTAGTTGATCAGAATTTGTTAAATGAACTTTTTTTTTTGAAAAGATATGTATACATGTGTGTGTGTGTGTTTCGTTTGGATATACATAATTCTGCTAAAATGCTAATAAATAAATGCTTCAACAAATGTACATATATATATATTAGATATTTTACATTGTTTTACGATTTTTAATTAAATTTATATATAAAAAGGGTAGAAAACAAGTTTATTGAGTATCAGGGATTCAATGGCACTAAAAATAATTTTTTTGTTTCTCGCAAAATCAAAACGATGATTGTGTAGTAATTAGTGAAATATTTAATTATAGTTGATGCATACAGACACTGGCATATTCTCCTGTATTTTGAAACGGAATTGATGAAATTTTATTTACCGCAGGGGATTTTATAAAGAAGAAAAAAAATGAAATTTATTGACATGTGTTCTATAGATAGTTATCACACAATTAAGAAAGACAAAGATTCGTTATTGAGAAAAGATTGGCATTTTAGTGGCAGAAATTTATTAATGACTTTTTAAATTTCAAACATTTAATCTGACCCAAATTTTAAATTATTTTTTAAAATAATAAATTAAAATAGCGTTATTTGGTTTTAAATGGAAAATGATTTTATGTGTGTTTCAGTACAAAATGATTACGAAAAAATTTGCAGTGTGATAGCACAATTAGATTTCATGATTTTTTGATCATAGATTCTATGGGCTCTTCCCTGTGATTCTCGTTGAAATTTTTTATATATTATTATAAAAATAGTCAATACATACAAAGTAAATAATTTATTGCTTTAATTTATTTTTATTGCTTGAAATTTCTCTATTTTTTATAAATATTATCGAATTCCAAGTTGTATTTTTTAATATTTACTTTCTTTTAAATTAAACAATCGAAATTTTATTACAGAAATACACATATACGTAAATATATCAGGGAAAACTTAAGCACTCTTTTAAGTTTGTTTTATACCTTTCATTAATTTAAAATAAATGAACTGTTCTGAGGCGTTTAAATTTCAAAAAATAGCTAACATGCTACAATCTATGAGCCAGTTTTCGTAGTGAAATGAAATGCATTGTTTTCTGAAATTAAATAGGACAATATTCTAAAATCTAATTCTTCACTATATTCTATCTTCATAAAATGTATTTGTATATGTTCTGTTATCTTTTTTTAGGACTGATGCTTTTAAAACAATAGTTTACTTATATTTATTTTTTTTTTATCAATTTCTAGTACTTGAGATTTCGCTTTATGCTTTTCATTTGTTAAATAGTTTTTAAAAAGGCGAAATTGTGAAAAAATAGGAAAGAAAGAAAGAAAGTGTGAGGAAAATAACAGAATCTTTAAAAAGAGGCTGCATTTTTTTTTTCAATAATGAGTTTAAAACAGGGTTGGCAAGTTTCTTCCACAGTGGAAAAAACCGCGGAAAAAACCATGGAAAAAACTGGCCGGAAGAAATAGGTTTCTTCCAAGTGGAAGAAATGGAAGAAACTGTTTTTCTTTAAGAATTTACCATATATTTTCAATTTTGTAAGATATAATAAATATCTTCTTCCTATAATCTAATATAAATTAATTTTACTGGACCAAAACAAATTTAATTAAGCATATATGCTAAATTAATAATTCATCAGTTTTTTTAGCCAAGATCACACACAACACTTATCTAGAGATCTTCAACCATTGGCTAAATGAAAAGAAATTTTATCCAGAATACACAAAATCAGTTTAATGTTATCCATTTCAATTTAACCAACATATTTTTTTATTATTTAAATTTCTGAAACTAGCAGTAAATAGTAGAGATTCTTTACCAATGGTAGAATAAAAACCCTTTAAACAAAAGCTTTTAATTTACATCAATTTCATTAATGTAAATAATGTATAATAATTACTATATTAAATAGAGATCAATCAAAAATGCGGTTTTATTTTTTGCCCAAAATCTGAGTTTTTCCAAAAATGAAGGCAAAAATTCGGCCAGATCGAAATACTTAGTATTCCAAAAATCTTGTTTCTTCCTTAGGAAATTTTAGTTATTGATTTGAACTGTATCGGCTCAAATTTATTGCAATGAACTTAATTGTTTATAATTATCAGTCATGATTTATCAATCATCTCATAGAAAATTTTTAGTTTAAACTGCATTAGATTTCAAATATTCTTTGAGAAAGTTCTTGAATAACAAATGATCATTTACAAAAATCATTATAGAAGAAAAATCAAAATGTATATACCTAAAACAAAAATATTTTTTAATTAAATGAAATTTGTATAATTAGAAAATCTTTCTGTGTCATGGATAAATTAATTACATATTATTGTATATGAAAATAAAGTTTTTGGATTATTAACAGTTTTACATAATTAATAAGTACTATATATATAAATAATTTCAATTATATATATTTATGCATGTATTAATTACTTTAAAAGATGCAATTTAATTACTTAAAATCAGTTTGGGATGTTATAATTTTCGGCCAAAGAGTAGGAAGGTCACCTAAATTTAGTTTTGCTTATAAAAACTTGTTTCGATCTATCCTCAGTATTCAAAAACGTCATTAAAATCTTTATTTTTCTTAGTATGATGCAACCTTTTTATAGCAAAAAAGTTTTTTAGCAGTAGGATGCTGCAATCAATTTCTCAACTTAAATTAAATGAAAGCAAAAAATGAAGATTTTTTTTTCCAAGTCCTACACTTCAGGCTAGTTTAAAAGCATTTTGACATACCCATAGATGTTTTTAGAACACTAATCTTTTAAATCAGCATTGAAATATTCATGCTAGAATATAAAAAATTACAAATTTATTTATTTACTGTGTTTGCACAGTTTAAAATAATGCACATTTATATGAAAATAATACATTTTTATATGAAAAAAAAATAACTTAGGTAGTTTCTTTTTCTTTTCTTTTTTTTATAAATGGAGCAATTATTTAAAAAACGCATTTCACAATAAAAGATCCCAACCTCTACAGTAGTAAAAATCCATCAATTGAAAATGTCTGCTGAATATGAAGTTTGTTATTAAAAAAATAACTTAACTTTGCAAAAATAATATTTTTAATAATAATTAAATTTTCCAATTTAGATTTCATGTAATTATACTTTAATTCTTTTACATAGTTAATATACTTTAACTTTGAGCATTTGTTTTGGTTTCTGGTAATTTCTTCCATTTCTTCCAGTTTCCCCACTAAAAAAAAATCTGTAGAAAATCTATAGCTTTTTGGCCCAAATTCTGCGGGGAATCCGTCGGTATTTGGCCCATTATGCAGATATTTTAAAGAATATCTTTAAAAATTCTGCAGATATTTTAAAGATAAAGCAAAGTCTGCAAACTTTCTTCAAATTTCTGTAGAATTTCTGAAGAAAGTGGCGATTTCATCAGATAATCTTAAGATTATTTTTATAGGGGTTCTTCCGGTTTTTTCCAGTTTCTTCCACTGTCCTGGAAGAAATAGGTTTCTTCCGGAAGAAACCCAACCCTGGTTTAAATTGCAGCTTTTTAAATCAAAATCCACGTATCGATTTGTAATCTCTTATTCATATAGGATTTATTTTAAGAATATTCTTGTTTATACTGTAAACCCATATGTGAATATACGGCAAATTCTCAATATTGTTTCTTTTATTGTTTAAATGGACCATTATCTATTAACGGGGTATGCACGTATGCAGAATTAAAATGATGGTTAACTTTGTGTAAGATAACACAAAAGCAACTTTAACATCTTGCCAAAAATCGGACCTCCCAGTAGCTAAGGAAAGCGTCAAAGTGGAAGACAGCAGAATAATTACTTTTTATAAAACCCGGGAAGGACAGAGATAAAAGGCAGGCCCGTAGACGACTGCCTCGCGGCTATACGAACACTTTCTCGATACAGACAATACTGACCCGAGTTTTTTTCCTGGGAAAAAATCACCGAAAATAATCAGAATGAATGTAAATCGTTTTCTTTCCCATAATGTAAAAAAGAAAGGAATAGCGTGTAGTTTGAAAGTCAATAACATGAAGGATTTTTGTAATGGTAAAACGACCTCATTCGTTTTGTTGTGTCATTGCGAAATTTAATGATGAAGAAACGCACATTATATACAAACACGTATGTATATGTTACATATATAAAGAAAATTTCTGTCAAAATCTAACCATTAAAGTAACAAAAAGGAAAGTAAAAACACAAAATGCTCCTTAAAAATAAATAAATATCAGGTAACTATTTTCACATCAATGTTAAGATTTACTTTTAATGAATAAAATCCATGAGATTTTATATCAATCATATTTTTAATGAAATTTAAACTTTTTTTTTTACTCGAAGACTTGAATTTTAGTTTGAACATTTTAATAATCTTTTTTATAGAATTTTTTATATTAAAAATATACACCAGATAGAACATGAAACTTGTGTATAGACATTTGAAAAAAAAAAAAAAACATAAATTTGTATTGTTATTTTTCAATTACTGAATTAAGACAGATATGATTTTGATTTAGGAAGATCCACTTCTGTCCCATCAACTCCTCCCCCCCCCCCCTTACGTGAATTATTGAGTACAGAGTTTCTTCCATTTATCCGAACCCAGCCGCGAGTCGAGTATGCACTACATTTTTTACTTGCTGGTCGAATTGAAATTTTCTTTTTTCCTGCGGATCAGGTTAATTCTGTTTGTTACGGGCTAGGTAAGATTACTATGGGTTTAGATTAATTTTTTTTTTTTTTTTTTAACAGATTAATTTTTTACATCTATCATTACTATGGGTTTGTTTCGGTTTGATCTAATAATTCGAATTAATGCTGAAAATATTTAAGATTAAAAATCTATAAACAATAAGACCTTCATGCGATGAATATTCTCAAACACATCTATTCGGTGAATACTTTTTCGTTTCTTAATATTTATATGATTAGAGAATAATATCGCTGAATATGGGCATCTTCCAATCTACACACATGTAACAGGTGTGTGAAAACTGGTAGGCGGAAAAAAGCGTCCCCGGAAAAAAGCACCCTCGGAAAAAAGTGCACAGGAAAAAAGCACATATTTTTACAAATCACATATTTAGACAAGTCTTATAATGGTTAATTATTAGAATGGTACACATGGTTAATTATTAGAATATAAGCACCAGAATGAAATGATTTTTTTTTAAAAAATTGAACGTCCTTGCTCTGTCGGGATTGAGATTGTGGGGGGAGGGGGGGGGAGAATTTAAAATTTTCAAAACCTTTCATTCCCTCAATGAAAATTTTTTGTAATGTACGGAGAATTAGAATATAAACACTAGGCACTTATATGTATATATTTTTAATTAAGTCTCTCTTGTTCTTTTGTGGGTCGGAGGAGGGGGGGTGTCTACAAACTTCGAATCTATTTTTATATTATATAGTTATTATTTTTATCATTACTTTAAAATTACATATTAATATTGTATTATATTTCATATTATATTTATATAATATAATATATAATAATTAATGATTGATAAATGGAATTGATAAATATTGAACTTATTTATAAATAAGTGATAAAAATTAAAGTGATAACAAATGTCTCATTTGTATCATTCTCGTAGGACAGCGGTTCCCAAACTTTGGCACGCGTACGCTTGGGGATACTTAGTGAATTTGCTGGAGGTACATGACAATAGAATGAGTAATGGCGGAAAATAAAATATTATCATTTTAAAATGTATTCTTGTTAATGAGTAAAAATTTTAATATTTAATTTTATTTATTTATACAATTGTTTTTATTATGTCCTATAAGTTTAGAAAATATCATATTTTTTTAATCAATTCTTGTTAATGAAACTAACTTCTAACATTTAATTTTATTTATTTATGCATTTTCTTTAATTGATTTACTATGAGTTAATAAAATATTATAATTTTTAAATAAATTTTTGTTAATGATTATAATTTTTAATATTCTATTACATTTATTTATACATTTATTTTTAATTTTATTTATGTTAAATTTTGTATATAACTTATATTTATGCATTATTAATTCATTATTTTTTATTGTAATTATTAATTATTATTAATTACTACTACTATTATTATTATTATTTATTATATTGTATTAATATATTAATTATTATATATTATATGTTATATAGATATAAATATATAAATATAGTTTAAAATTTAATAAAATATTAATTTGTAATTTTATAATAATAAAAAATAATAATAATATCATATATAAATCGTTATATATAGTTAAAATTATAAATAATCAAATTATAAATAATATTAAAAAATAAATATAAGACATAGATTCGAAGTGTGTAGACCCCCCCGTCCTACAGAAAAACAAGGGAAACTGAATTCAAAAAATAAATTTAAGTACTTAGTGTTTATATTCTAATTCTCCGTACTTTTCAAAATTTAATTTTTGAGGTAATGACAGGTTCTGTGAAAACCTTTAAAGCCCCCCCCCCCCTTAATGTGAGTCCCGAGAAAGCAAAGACGCTCAAATTTCAAAAAATCATCTCAATCTAGTGTTATATTCTAAGATTAACTATGTGTATTATTATCAGACTTATCTAAATTTGTGATTTATAAAAAGGTGCGCTTTTTCCGGGGCACTTTTTTTCCGGTGCGCTTTTTTCCATGCGCTTTTTTCCGTGATTAGATGATACAAAGGGATATACATTCATGTCAAATATGCAACTGTATTATAGAGCTGTGTATGTAGATATAGATGTATATGTAGAGCTGTAGATACTGTATATGTATTTTGTAGTATGTGTTTCTCTCAGATACTTTGTTATTTCAGTTTCTCTATGCTGTATTCATATTTTGTTAATTATATTAGCTAAAATTTATCTTATAATAAATATAATTTCAGAAATCGTAGCTGTTTTTATTTCAATGAATGGTGTATTCCAATTATTACTTTTTATCAGTTTCTTTAGAGTAGCTATTTTTATTTTAATGAGTGATTTGTTCTAATAGAAAAAACAATTAATTTTAATGAAATCCTTTTTTTAATGTTTTTGAGGATAATATTTTCAAATATAATTTTTCTTTCCTTCCAAATTATCAAAAATATTATTATTTTCATTTCAATAAAATATTTTAAAAACAACGTTTAATCTTTAGCTTGTTCAATGCCCCATGTATATGAAGACACTGGCAGTATTCACGCAGCAGTTCTAATATACCAAAAATATATTTTTCTAATAATTTTTGTTAAAAAGAAATTACTGATAGATTTGAAATTTTTATCTGTTCGATTACAACGACGCTGACATAACATAAATATTCAGATGTTTGAAATAATTATTTGATTTTCACAGAAAATTAACAGATGAAACGATTCCATTCCCGGAAAAACCTTTGTTAACGAATAATGCAAGAGTACTGCATTCAAGAAAAATTATTTTAAATTATTATACAGCAATCTCTTCCTCTGATACTCGCTGTGTGGGGTCAAATCGGCTGACTTGAGGAACATCCTTGAAAAAAGAGGAAAATGAGAACAAGCAATCGGCCGAAGCATTTTGTTAATTTATCTTAAGCATTTCAGAAACTCTGTGTCATTTAAGTATGGGAAAACATATCACACGAAACCAACAACATTTTATCTCAAAACCCGTATGACTTTTCTTTTCTTTTTTCTTTTTTTAAGCTACCCATAGAAAATGGACATAATAAGAAATTCATGTCTCCTGCATAACAAAACACAAAATAAATGTCTTTGGCACCCCCGTCTCGTAAACAGAGACGATAGTGATATACAGATTTTTGTAACACCTTTTACAATACTTAATCCCCCTCCCCTAGCATTGTATATGTACTATTCTTTAAAGAGAATTTTAATTGTTGAATTATGGTAATTTAAAACTACAATAAACTCTGGCTAAGGCGGAATCGATCAGGATCGAGAAAATTTTCCGTAGTAGACAATATTCCGTCTTAGACAAATTCTACTCTATGTCTGCGGATTCGTAGAGACTTGAAAATCTTTCCGAGTTGGACATATTTCCGCCTAACACACAACCCCTTATACAGAGAGTTTACTGTATATATGTACTTTCAGCGAAAATTGCATATAGTCCAGGTCCGTTCGGCGCTGCCCGAGTTTGCAGAAGAAGACTAGGGTACCACCCAGAGAAGTGATACCCTGACTAAACCCGTCCTGACGCACATGTAGGTCCAGGGACGTAGCTAAGGGGGCACTATGGGCGGCTCAGCCCCCTCTAAAATATTTTGAGCTCTCCCCCCCCCCTTGAAAAAATTCCACGGTCAAAGGAATTTCTGTTCTGAAAATTCAAATGAAATGCCGTTCAAAAATCTAATTTAGTTTTGAGATCTTCTCACAGTTTTGCAGAGTTACTAAATTGTATCAAAAATAAGTGTTTCAACTCTCCCTCATCTTATTTGTACATATGAAGCTAACATGATGTTTAATTTTACAGTTATACACTCAAAAATTTCATCATCATGTATTTTTCTTAGCATAAAATGAAGTTATTACAACAGTTTAATAAGAAACATAGTACCTACAATGTGAATATGCACAAATTTATCTTTCTGCCACAGAGAGAGAGAAAAAAAATATGTCCCCCCCCCCCAAATTCTCTTGAGCCCTTCCTATCATTCACTTCTAGCTAGGGCCCTGTGTAGGTCTTCAAATGGCATTTGAAAGGGGGAAAAGGCGTACTAGGGTCTGGAAATTTTTTAAATAAATTATGAAAAAAATTGAGTTTGAACGTAAATTTAGTTCAAACTCGCCTGTTTTTTGAGTTTTCGTTCAGTTCACGCTTGTTTATTAAATAATGAACGAAGTTCAGTTCAAAGTTTACAAATAGTGAGCGAAACTCCTGAGTTTTCGTTCAGTGAACGCGCTCATACCCAACACTGGTTACGGTACAATTTTGACTTCAAGAATCCCCACAGTCAAATGTCACAGGGTGTCAGGTCGGGAGATGTTGGAGGCGACGGATAATGCGATCCTCCCCAAATATTGAGCATAGCAGGCATTACACAGACAGAGCAATATGAGGTGCTGCTCCATCTTGCATAAAGGCGACTGTTTGGAGTGCCTGTCGCGTTTGCAGTTCATGAAAAATGTTGTTCTGTAACAGTGCTACATATTGCTGCCCAGTGACAGAAACAGTTTTGAGACTTGTCTGTGTGACTTCCTAGACAAATATGGGCCAATTATGAAATCAGCAGAGAAGCCACATCAGACAGTCTCTTTAGGTTGTTAGAAAGATACCACGACAGGTGCATATGGATTTTCTGTGGTCCATACTCGAAAATTGTGAGCATTAACCGGGCCAGAAAGTGTGAAATGCGCTTCATCTGTCCAAAGCACAGAGTGAAGCCAGTCGTACTGCTCTTCTATCTTACTGAATACCAAATTTGGAAAATCTGGGCGAGAGTCAAAGTCAGAAGGTTTCAGTTCTTGGTTACGTTGCAACTTGTAGGGATACCGTTGCAAAGTTATTTGCAATGCTCTCCAGACACTTCAGTACGACACTCCTGTCTGCCTCGAAATTTCTCGAGCACTGCACTCTCCATGTGCAGCAACCACCGACATGGATCGCACCGTCTGCTCCACTGTCGAGGCAACAGCAGTGACTGTTGAGGGACGTCCAGTTGTTTGAAATGACGCCACAGAACCTGTAGTTTCAAATTTCTTCATCATTTTGTTCAATGCAGAAGACCTTATTGGTCCTCTGCTATCTCGCATATCCTTCATGTAGCAATATGTTCGCAATGCTGCAAAGGCACTTTCCAAATTCTTATAGTACGGTTTAACTTAGAGGGATTTCTCAACTATGGACAGCCTTTCGGTGCATACAAGCTTCGACTACCATTATCTGAAACAGTTGCTCCTTTTTATATCGTTTGTTGCTTTGCATAATCCTACATCAGAAATCCGACAGCATCATCTGTTGGTCGCCAATAGAACTATTTTTTTCCTTTGCCACACAAAAGCCGGTTTCTTTTCCATTTGTTTGGGGCAAACCGCATCTTTGTATCTTGATTTGTTTTTGAATTATTCATTTTTAAAGTTCGTCCTGATTTTTGGATCCCCCGGTATTTATCCTAAGCTAAGTTATCGTGCAGATTCTGAAATACTATGTGAAAAAACTTACATTTTAACTGAACTGTATTTTTTATTATTTTATATTATATTATGTTTATTTTAACATATTCTTAAGCCTTGAATATTGCTTAAATATATTTCAGAGTTTATATAATTTCAATAAGTATTGTTGGGACCCTGCTACAAATTTCAGTAACTTCAATTTGAAATCTTACTCCTAATTTACCACTTATCATGAAGCATAAATCTCAATTAAAAATAATCACATTCATACATTACTGATTCATTGATTTGATTACTTCATCTACTTTATTACTAAATTAATTGAGATCTGGACTAGGTTACCATCTACATGAATCTTGTTGTTATAAGGTAATTAAATTTAAAGTAAACTCCATAATAATATTTAAAATAAATTAAGGTTGGTTGGTTGGTTGGTTGATTAGGGTTTTATGGCGCAAAATCCCTTTAGGGACATGCTGCGCCAAGAACAAGGTGAGAACAAAAAGTTCAAAAAAACGCAATACAGCTTAAAATGTAAAAGTTAAAATGTAAAAATAGCATTAAAAGGCTGTCCTAGTATTTGTCATAACTAGAAAGTCAAGTTAGGATTAAAATCTGTCTCCAAATGTCAAAGTTAAAATCAAACAATGTCTAAAAAGAAGCACAAAAATATATAAAAACAATTTAAAAGGGTAAAATCACTGAGGTCTATATTCTTCAAAAGTAACATTTTCATCATCATCACTCGAGTCGTAAGATGCCGACTCCATAGCCTCCTCCACGTACTGATTCATCTGCCTTGGATCTTTGAGATTAGCTGTAGATGGGCTATGACATGATTTTCTCTGTTTATTCTTCACAGTTTGCCACTGTGAAGAACCCCGAATAGTTTTATTCTCTTTTGTTTTCTGGGTAGGTTTTACAGTTAGATTAGTTTTGGGTTTGTGGGAATTTGATGCAGATGAATCAGGTGTTTTTCCATTGTCAGGTTTGGTTATATTTTTTGATTGGCTTGATTTCTGTGCTTGACTAGTCCAATATTCAATTTTCACAGGTTCTGATGACGGTTTCCAAAGCACTAATTTTGGCAACACTCTGGTAACAGCAGTAGCGTGGGCATCACGGGTCTTTTTCTTTATAGGACTAGATGTTTTTTCAGGAGAACTGTTCTTAAAAGGAGCTTCAGTCTGGGTACTAATGTGTCTTACAGGTTTTGTTTGTTGCTTAAGTAAGCTAGAGTAAGAAACTCCAACAGGTGGGATTCTCGATTCTACAATTTTACGAGCTTCAGGGTAAGGAAGGTTTTGGGTAATTTTTATAGTAATGATCCCTTTTTCACGGTTCCAAATGGGTCATTCCATGTCAAGTGTCCTAAATTTTGGCATGGTTCCCGCTCGACCCCCTTCAATTTTTTTATAATTGATACAGAATATACATGTAGGTATATGATGAACATTTGGAAACTGTTTAGTGCAAAAAGTAATATAGATGGGGCGCCAGGGGTCCATTTGTACCAATCACTATCTCATGGTCATAGAAAAAACGGCCAAATCATCAACTTTGGCATCATATTTCTCATGATATATAAAACCTTACTTATTGAAAATAGGTGGTCTAGTACAACTTTTTATGCTAAAAAACGCAACTGCAGTATTATAAATCACAAATAAAAACTATCGTCATTACTAGGCCTCAAAGTAGGCCGTACGGCCAATCTGGTTGAATTTTACCCTTACTTTAACATGCTGTAACTACTACAAATATTATTTTACAAATTTGTCGCTTTACAAACTAATTATCTATGAATATGTCATAAAGCCGCTAAAGTTGTTTTTTAATTGCTTAAATATTCAATAAATTATTCATGTTCAAAATCTAATAAAAAATTAAAATCGTCGATTTTGCGCCATTTTCAGAAGCGTATATCTCAAAAGGGACACTTCTGATTTGGTTACAATTAGTACCACTGCAAAGAGCATATCTTAATTTATAAGAAAAACTTTATTTCATTTTGGGCCTCTTAGATATAGAAGAAAAATAATAAAATTCAAAAACCTATTGTACGAGATAATCCAGATACATACGAGAAAGGTATATATTACGACAGAGTCTTTCAACATATTTTACATTATTCTTTTTTTATTACAACTATTAATGCATATAATAATTATCACTTTTTCTGGTCACAGTTACTTCCTCTTTACCATTATGAATGATTTGTAACCACATTGCCAATGAGTTATATTCAATAACCAGGCAAGATTAGCTTCTGGTTGGGTATTGCATGTTTCAAACTCGGAACGTGGGTACCTAACGGGATCCATATATTTTGATTATTTCAAGCTCCCATTATGTTGATTCATGATCTTCAAGCTATAAAAAACAGTTCAGTTTGTCAAATTTCTTATTGATTGCGATTGCAACAGCTTTCGGTAAATTGTATTGCTGACTAATTTTTGTTTTTATTGGAACTGGAACAGTAATTATTATATGCTCTTCGGGAATCCAACAAAGATCTTGTCTATTGGGCCAATAAAATGTTTCCGAAGGTCCACGAGGGTGCATAAAATTTATTAGGACATCGTTCTCTTCAAGTGAGATTTTATGTACATTTCCAATCCACCAATTTTTCTCGTAGATACAGGCAATATACTGTCCAGGCTGTATATCGGATAAGGATACGTTGTGAAATGCAGTCAAGTTAGAAAATTCTAATTACTTGACAGGTTTAACAAAGAAAAATGTCAAACCAGGCCAAAAAATATGCAGATCATGCAGAAAAGAGTTCAAAGAAAGAAGAACAACATGGTCCTCATCTCCAAGCGAATTGGAGCAAGATGAAATAGATGTAACGGAAACATTGAACAAAAGTCTAACAGCTATTGATTTGTCCCCTTTAAAATTTCAACGAACATCAACAAGAGATATTAAAAGCTATGCAAAGCGAAAGATAAGTGAAACTGAAGATGTGATTTCAAAGATAATAGCTATTGTTGCCGGTATAGATCCATGTGAATTAAGACAACCTACTACAAGCAACCAATGCCCAGACTGTTTAGATTGCAAACAGCTAATTAAAGATTTGAAAGAGAAGTTACAGTTGTCAAAACGTCCAGAACAAATACAAATATTAACAATGGCACCTCAAAGTTGGACAATAAAAGAAGTTATGGAAGAGTTTGGAGTTTCAGAAAGAATGGTAAAAGCAGCGCGAAAATTAAAAGCAGAAAACGGAATATTGGCTTTACCAAGAACAAAGTGTGGTAAGATGCTGTCAGAAAACGTAAAAGAAAGAGGAATAATTTTTTTTCAAGCTGAAGAATTTAGTCGAATATGTCCAGGAATAAAAGATTTCATTTCTGTTATGATAGATGGAAGGAAAGTTCAGATGCAGAAGCATCTATTACTAAGTAATTTGAAAGAAATGTTTGCAGTCTATCGAAGTAGAAATGGGCCGGAAATCGGATTCTCCAAATTTTGCGAGTTAAAACCAAAATGGTGCGTGACTGTTGGTGCAGCTGGTTCACATTCCCAATGTGTGTGTAAAATGCATCAAAATGTGAAGTTGATGCTAGCAAGTTGCCCAACTGATGTAGATTATAAATTCCTTATAAGTAAAACAGTTTGTGACTTGAATTCTAAAGGTTGTATGCTTCATCGCTGCGAAGTATGTTCTGGAACAGATGATTTAAAAATTTTTTTGGAAAGTATTTTCGAAGATAATGATCTAGAAGACACCATTGAATTTAAACAATGGGTTCACACAGATCGTGACACGTTAGAAACGAAACAGATGACAATTGAAGATTTTATTGAAGAATTGGTATTGAAAATCTCAGCACTTTCTACGCATCATTACATTTCAAAGCATCAAAGTAAACATCTGAGGATGACCAAAGATATACTCTTAAGCCAGATGAACTGATCATATTGATGGACTTCGCAAAAAATTACAGTTTTGTAATCCACGATGCTATTCAAGGTTTCCATTGGGAAAACAGCCAAGCGACATTGCACCCATTTGTTATCTATTTTAAAGATAATTCGGAAACTAAAAGTGCGAGTTGATTGTCTCAAACATGAATCAGTTGCGGTATATACATTTTTAATAAAACTAATGGAGGATCTGAAAAAAAGCTTTCACGAAATTACTCATATACATTATTTTAACGACGGATCTTCTGCGCAGTACAAGAATTTAAAAAAAATTCTGAATCTTTGTCATCACCAAACTGACTTTGGTATTTCTGCAGAGTGGAAATTTTTTGGCACAAGTCATGGGAAATCACCCTGTGACGGAATAGGAGGAACTGTAAAACGGTTAGCTGCAAGGACAAGTCTTCAAAGGCCAATTAAAAACCAAATTTTAACTCCAACGGATCTATATGATTTCTGTGAAAATAATATAAAGGAAATTCAATTCATTTTTGTTTCAAAAAAAGAAATAGAAGCAGTAAAAACTGAGCAAGAAGAGCGTTTCAAAATCGGATGTACAATTCTTGGAACAAGAGAACATCATCATTTTGTACCAGTAAATGAAAAACAAATTCGCGTCAGTAGGATATCAAATGATGCAACATTCATTATAATACATGTTGATAACAGTGCTAAAACTGCATTTCGAAATATATCCTTATCAGATATACTAGGTTTGGACAGTATATTGTTTGTATCTACGATAAAAATTGGTGGATTGGAAAGGTACATGAAATATCAGTTGAACAGAACGATGTCTTAATATATTTTATGCACCCTCATGGACCTCCGAAAACATTTTATAGGCCCACTAGACATGACCTTAGTTGGATTCCAGAAGAGCCTATAATAATTACTGTTCCAGTTCCAATAAAAACAAAAGTTACAAACAGCAATACAATTTACCAAAAGCTGTTGCAATCGCAATCAATAAGAAATTTGACAAACTGAACTGTTTTTTATAGCTTGAAGATCATGAATCAACATAATGGGAGCTTGTAATAATCAAAATATTTACTCTATAATAATCTATGGATCCCGTTAGGTACCCACGTTCCGAGTTTGAAACATGCAATACCCAACCAGAAGCTAATCTTGCCTGGTTACTGAATATAACTCATTGGCAATGTGGTTACAAATCATTCATAATGGTAAAGAGAAAGTAACTGTGACCAGAAAAAGTGATAATTATTATATGCATTAATAGTTGTAATAAAAAAAGAATGGTGTAAAATATGTTGAAAGACTCTGTCGTAATATATACCTTTCTCGTATGTATCTGGATTATCTCGTACAATAGGTTTTTGAATTTTATTATTTTTCTTCTATATCCAAGAGGCCCAAAATGAAATAAAGTTTTTCTTATAAATTAAGATATGCTCTTTGCAGTGGTACTAATTGTAACGAAATCAGAAGTGTCCCTTTTGAGATATACGCTTCTGAATATGGCGCAAAATCGACGATTTTAATTTTTTATTAGATTTTGAACATCAATAATTTATTGAATATTTAAGCAATTAAAAAACAACTTTAGCGGCTTTATGACATATTCATAGATAATTAGTTTGTAAAGCGACAAATTTGTAAAATAATATTTGTAGTAGTTACAGCATGTTATAGTAAGGGTAAAATTTAACCAGATTGGCCGTACGGCCTACTTTGAGGCCTAGTAATGACGATAGTTTTTATTTGCGATTTATAATACTGCAATTACGTTTTTTAGCATAAAAAGTTGTACTAGACCACCTATTTTCAATAAGTAAGGTTTTATATATCATGAGAAATATGATGCCAAAGTTGATGATTTGGCCGTTTTTTCTATGACCATGAAATAGTGATTGGTACAAATGGACCCCTGGCGCCCCATCTATATTACTTTTTGCACTAAACAGTTTCCAAATGTTCATCATATACCTACATGTATATTCTGTATGAATTACATAAAAATCGAAGGGGGTCGAGTGGGAGCCTCTAGGCCAGTTGACATGGAATGACCCAAATAGGACAGGAGCGAGAATATGAGGTATGATCACCTTTGCAATTTGCGCAGCGTTCCTGTTTTTCACAAGTTTTACTGTCGTGGCCAACTTCTGCACAATGTGCACAGGTAACAGTGCCACGACATTGGCCATTAGTATTGGTATGGCCATAACGCTGGCATTTAAAACAACGGATCGGATTAGGGATATAAGGTCGGACTGGACAATTTAAATAGCCTGCTTTAATTCTAGTAGGTAAAATATGGCTATTGAAGGTTAATATTATATGTTTAGTAGGAATTATCTGACCATTTCTACGGATAGTGATACGGCGGACATCTACGACATTTTGATCCTTTAAGTTAGTTAGAAGTTCTTCTTTTGGGGAAAATAACAGATCTGGTTCAGATATTACACCACGACAAGAATTTAAAGTTGGATGTGCTTTAACAGATACAGAAAAGGTGCCTATTGTATTACTATTGGACAAAAATTGCGACTGGTTGGCTGTAGAAACTTCAACCAGTAAATCCCCAGACTGTAATTTTTTGAGGGAATGGCCATCACCAAGAACAGATTGAAAGGTTTTAGCAATAACAAATGGTGTAGTTTTTTTGAAAGAGCTATCAGAGAGGCTATCATTGCGTTTAATTACGAAAAATCGAGTAAAAGAGGAATTCTTTGACATTTGTTGCTCTCCACATGGGAGAGAGATAGATGAAAGAGAAGTTTTTCCATCCATATTAAGTGAAAAAGGAATTCGGACCCCGGCCGCACCACCCACTCCCGAGCCCAACAAGGGGATGCACATTCGTGCACCAGTGCTAACCAGGGTCTATACGGTCACAAGACAATCCTATGTCAGTCTCCACCCTTAACGAGATGACTAGTAATTGCTCGCTCACTTGATCCCTAAAGCCAGTGACAAAAGTCAGCTGACCAGCCGATTGATGCATACGGGACCAATATGCACCTCCCGTCTACCTGAAGCAGAGGCCAAAGCAGTGTGTTGGTTTCCCTCAACTACCAGGATCCCCCTTTCCAGGGACACGGGTCGCCACGCACGGCCAACACGTGGGTGGTTTACAATTCTCCATGAGTCGATATACAGGATGTATCGGCCCATGCAGAATTGCCCTCACCTCCGAAGAGGAAACCACAATGAGAGTGAAACAAAGAGGAAAGGAAGACCAAAGGAGTAAGAGGAAAAGGAAAGGAGAAAGATCACTCAGGTGCCCCGGGGTTGTGAAGCCCGTGAATACCTAAAGAAAGTATCCCCCTGGGGGGAAAATAAATTAAGGAATTAAAGAAATAGCCTGAAATCACAGGACAATACTAGGCAATTTACAAATTAAATATAATATTCTTATTTTGCATAATTATAAAATATTAGAGACAACTTATAAAAAGTACAACAAAATTCTCAACCGGTTCAGATCTCAGATTCCCTGTAAATCTGTAACAATGATCCCAACTTTACCAATACTGTTTTATAGGATGTTAAATGCATTTCAATGCTTAAGAGAGAACTATAAGCACTTATTAATTAAATTTTAGGAAGAGAGTGGGAAGCCTGAAATCTCTCAGATATTCAGAGAGCCAAGAAAGACAAATTTTCAAAATAAATTAAGGTATCGATAACAAAAACAAACATCCTACAAAACAAGCAATGGCATTTGACTTCAAAAGGTATAGTGGTAGCATTTTCATATATCCTTCTAATTGCATTGTAGATTATTAACTCATTTTATTTCACTTAGATTCATCAGAATGTCTTAATATGAGATTTAAATAGAGAATTCCTGGGTATTTTCCTTTTGGTTACATTCTTCCTTTTTTTTTTGAAAAGAAAATCAATTAAATATTTCCATTTCAAATTAAAATTATGAAAAGAATTTTATAGAATAGGCATAAAATAAATTCACCTATATCTATTTAAAATTTCTAAGAAGGTATAAGAATTTGAGTAAACATTTCATTTAAGTTTTATCTCAGATAAATCATTGAAATGAAAAACATCTCACTTTAATCTAAGGATAAGGTGAAATTATACCCAGGTAAATTTTAACTAATAAACAAAAATTTTAACTTGAGTTAGAGTTTCTTAAACTTCATCATTATATAAATAAAAAGCAAGCAGAATAAAACTACAAGAAATACATATACATTTTAACAAATAATTCTAGTTTATTGAATCATACTATATATATATATATACTGAATCATTAATACTTCCTTTTTTTTTATATATACTCAAGTACTATAGAGTTATTTAACAAGACAATAAGGATTTAATCCTATAATTTTCAGTAAGCTTTTGTAATCAACAGCAATTCATATGTATATATGTATATGAAGACATAAATTATTTTACAAATCAAAATAATATAAGACGCTTACCTTCGATGAAGCTGACATGCTATAAAGTTTAAATATTACTCGCTGTTGCGAGAAAATTTTACACACTTAGTCTCATCTTGCGGATTTGGTTCGAACGATTTAACATAGAGTACTAACTACTAGTGTCACATTACTGTTCAGCTCGGTAGATTGGATCAGTATCAGTTCATTCGTAATGTCACCTTCTTAGACATCACCATTGGAAAATTTCCACGCTCTTATACTGCTATCCAAAGAATCCTTCGGAACACTAACAGGAAACACCGGGGGTTAGGACAACATTTGGATCTTCTAAGCTTCCACCCTAATTGCACATTTGCCCAGGAGATCCTCGAATTCGTCTATTTTCATAGAACCCATCAGCGACCAGGAACTCGACCAATGCGTATACCTTATCTCATGTGAAACACGTGTAGTCCTACTGAAAAGACCACTTGTTATTCAAACTTCCATATAAAAAGAGTCGAGACGTGCAAAACTCTTGGAAGAAAAACTGCGTTTTCCCAAAGTCATTCGGGAGTTTCAGCGTAATGAAGCACAAAAGCGCACAAATGCCACCCTATACCAACAGAAGCAGCGCACAAATGTCATCCCACATCAAAGGATGCATTCCAAATTTCGACTGAATTCCATCAATCAGCCAGTGCAAGGATGCATTCCAACTTGAGAGGCACGAGTCGACAACAATTTTTCGCAAAACAGTTCGGAGCAAGAACCTCCTGCAGAGCCAGAATCTTGAATGATCAACCTTATGTGTACATTTCTTACACCTCCCCTCTCTTCCCAAGGGGGGGAAATAAATTCAGCAACCCCTTTTTTACATACTCATGGCGAAGAAAATTTTTCTAAACTAAAAAACTTATATTCCAGTGCCCACGAACAGACCTTTTCTGCGGGGTCTCCTTACTAACACCAGGGGCACTCTTCCTTCCTAGTGCTAACACAGGGTGGACAATGATTGGCTCCCTTACCATTTATTGATTTATCGCTCCCTTACCATATAAGGAGATTCAAGAAAACATCAAACCCACGTGATGCAAATACATCCCTTCTGAAAGGGACCAGGTGCGCGGACCTCGTGCCCGCGATTCCCACGGAAAAGAATAGCAACATTTTAGCTTCACGTTTTTATGACCGCAATAAAAATTTCTCTTCAGGGAGGTCTCCCTATTTAAAGATAGGCGTATGGACAGGGGATATTTTAAAGCCTGTTGTTCTCTTTCTCTGTCACCATATTCTCAGGCAATAAAACTACCCTATTAAATTTTTAACAAGCTAAGTTTGCAAATAGCGTACGTATGGTCTATTTAAGTGGACACTTGTTGCCTTTCTCAACACCAATTTACAGGCAACATGCGTTTATTTTTTTATCTATATCTATTTATTTAATGGGACAGGGATTGTCCTCTTTTTACTTTTAAGTATGGGAATATTGGGGGCTGCTTTATCACCCACAGAGTTGAGATCAGAGGGCGGGAAAATAAAAAAAAATAATAATAATGTGGGGGCATGTGTTTTAATTAAAAAAACGTAGAGGGAATTTTAATTTGGAATAATTTAATTTTAATGAAAGGCAGTTGGCATACGGGCTGTAACAAGAAACTCCCCCACGTTGAAAAAAAAATAAACATTATTCGTTTTGGTAAAAAAAAAAACAAGAATTTTATTTTTTTAACTAGATGACCCCAGAAGGTAAGTGGAAGAAAGTCCTATCCAAAAGTAAATTAAAGGTAAATCCAAAATTAATGGAAAGGTGAAATGCCAAATTAATGCTGTACCCCGGTTGATCAATAGAATTAAGAATATCCACTATAGCAGATCAAACAACGACCCGAAAAAGTTGACAACTTCACCCTACTAACTCACCACACCAACTATGCACTCCGGAATGCAATGCTGGAGCTTGGGTATAACACATGAAAGTAAAACGTAAAATAGGACCTAAGTTACTATTGCTATTACCAAAGTACAAGTTTCTTACCAAAGGATTTTGACCTACTACTTCTATTCGGCTTAACTTATTAAACTTTTGAGTTCCCAATAACATCCATAGTTGCCCATAACATCTGGAACATTATTAAACTGCAATTTCCCTATATGCTACTATCTCTGGACATATGAAGCCACTTTTGTAAAAATCGAATGCAAGGATATGTGGTATAATATTTAAAAATTTCCAAAACTTTGGATCCTTTAAGCATTAATAAGGCAAAAGGGCCTAAACTAATAAAATTTTGAAAATTCATTATACATATACCATGTCAGCTGAAGGTATCACAGATATGTACACACATAAGTAAAAATAACATTTTGTACACATGTAAAAAAAGTAAATAAAAGTGAACATAAAAAACACCTTGCATTACATAAAAAGGGTACACACAAATATGACATTTACATCTGACTGTATGCAGTGGGAATAAAGATACATAACACACCATCACATTACACTTACATAACAGTTTCTTCGTGTAAAGTAGAGTGATATTTGCACCTCTGTATTACCACAGATAAACAATAACCATTGCATAAACAAAAATTTTAAAGGCCAGAAAATTTCACAAAAAACAAACAATGTGTAGCAATATTTACTTCACAAGAGATCTTGCCAATCACTTTGACAAGGGATAAGAATTTTCCTAACATACCCAAATTAAAAATAAAAAGGTGTGGGTAGATTGCTATAAAAAACAAGACCAAATATATATATATATATAAAATGTACATATACGAGATAAGTATATACGTGAGGCGTATATACCTGGCCTTAGATAGCCTCTACCCCAAAAAATTTACAAAAATAAAATTTTCAGAAAATTTTCAGATACATTAAAAATTGTAAAATTACATAAAATGCTAAAAATTCATTAAAAGAATGAACTATCTACATTTAAAACCATAATATATACAAAAGAGATGCATTTAGAGATTCCAAGCAATATATATATACTGCTATCACATTCATTTTCCAAAGTTTCACAACCATAAAATTTTCAAAGTCCTCAAAATTCGTGGAAGAATTCGTTAAAAATCCCAGAAATGCATACAAACAAGGGGCGGAGTAATATACTGTAATATTACTAAAACTTTTGAGAGTAAATTTGGGAAGGACTAAAATTCATTGTAAACAAGTGCGAAACAGAATCAAAACAAACCCACTTTTGGCTCGAATATTTTCTAAGTTTCCCTATCTCGGACCGAAAGTAACTCAAAATATCTAAAATTACCTATATATAGAACCTATTTACAAATCATATATTAAAATACAAAAAGAACTAAAAATAAACAACTCTAAATTTTATAATTTGGTCGTGAAATTCTATTCCTTAAGGAATATTCATTTGAGGGCAGCGAACGCCATCTGTTTTGATTCGATCTGGAGCTAATTCGCTCTCGTAAACGACTCACACGGCCTGAATCATTCGACGTTCCTATCTGCCGCACTTCCGCTTCGCGATTATCCGAAGTAGTTACTTCCGTTTTTCCCTGAGCGCACTGAAACATTTCTTCATTTTCCATGACGGGATTATCTTGTGAGGAAATGTCAGGGGGAAAATCACCGCCTGTCGCCTGATTATAAGTTTCGTTTTGCACTGCAGTTTCGTTTTCGATATCGTCTATCTCTTGTAGTCTGCTGCTACCCTGGTGACCCTGAGTTTTAGGTTGGTGGGTTGCTGTCTGAGCGAGTGATGGAGGGAACCAATTTATAAATCGATTTCGCGTCCGTCGCGCAGTAAAATCGAATTGAAGATTCGATTCATTTGTTGTCATCCGATCATGATTTTTGTTTTGGTCCAAACGAGTCATTCCATCCTGTTTATTTACGTTTAAAATGCATCTATCTTTGAACAACGTGAGGCGATCTACATGTACAACCTGAATTTTAGAGGGATTAGCAATTAATGCAATTTTAAAATTGACATCACTAATCTTTTCAATGATTGTAAAAGGTCCGTTGTTTAATTTTGACAATTTTCTCGTAGTACCAGTAGCGATAGATGGATTAAATAGCCATACTCTATCACCTACTTTTAAATCTTTAACGACCACTGTTTTTTCTCTGTATTTTTCTTGGTTTTTCTGACACTTTAACCAAATTATCATATACTTCGGCATATACTTTTTGGAGGGCGGGAATCAACAGCTCACAGAAGAATGGGGCGTCATTATAACTAAACTTAGGTGACTGAGAAAATAGGGTATATGGTAAATTTAAATTTCTGCTCTATAAAATTGCAGCGGGTGTTAGTTTTGTAGCGGAATGCACAGCTGAGCGCATCGCTAACAGGGCAAATTTAAGCTTAGTATCCCAGTCTGCTTGGTTCTCATTCACTATATGACTAAGTGCGTTTTTAACGTCTTATTCTGTCGCTCGATCTGCCCATTCGACGCCGGATGAAAGGCAGACGTTGTGATATGTTTAATGCCAAACATTTTGTAGACATGTTTAATAGCTTCAGATATCAGATTTTTTCCATTGTCCGTAGTGATGTACACCGGCACGCCATAACGCGAAATGAAATCAGCTAGCATATCCGCGATAACGTCTGATGTGGTTGAACTAACTGCATATGCTTCTGGCCATTTAGTAAAAGAGTCGATATACGTGACAATAAAAGTGTTACCTGAAAATGTAACTGGTAGGGGGCCTATTAAATCCAAATGTACCTTATTCATAGGGAATTGGGGTGTTGGCATCCGTTGAAGGGGTGCTTGCTGATTAGGTTTATATGCTCTCTTTTGTTGGCAGCTAATACACGATTCTACTAGGGGCCTGATATCAGCCGACATTCCAGGCCAGTAAAAGTGCTCCCGGATGCGGTCAATTGTTTTCTTAAAACCTTGATGACAAGCCGCTAAAGAATCGTGTGTTAGAGCGAACACTTGCTCAATCATATCCCTAGGAACTGCCAATTTAATTGGATTATTTATTATATTCGAATCTCTCGTGTCCTCACACACAAGAATATCTCTAAAAAAATTTCATATATTTAGGTGCGATATCTAAATTTTGGTCTAACTTCCTGGCTATTTCACAGCACCTTTTATCGACTTTTTGTAACTCACTAATTTTATCAATTAAATTTGAATGCGGTACAAAAGTAGTTTCTTCTTCTACTTGTATACAAAAATTACTATTGCTAATTTCTGGTGTCTCATTAATTTTAGCAAATCTAGAGAGAAAGTCTGCTACACTATTACATTTACCTTTTATATACTTAATTGTAAAGTCAAAATCAGATAAAGTACAAATCCATTTTGCCATACGTGATGTAGGATCATGAATTTTTAACATAAATGTAAGGGGGGCATGGTCTGTAAATATGTTAAAATGGGTGTTAGCTAAGTAGCATTTAAAATGATTCGTTGCCCACACTAGAGCGAGAAGTTCTCTCTCAGTAGCAGAGTATCTCGTCTCTGCATCTTTGAGACGTCAGCTAGCAAACGCTACAGGGTGAATTTTATTTTCCTCATCTAGTTGTGACAAAACAGCACCCAATGCTTCTCCACTCGCATCGGTATAAACATAGAATTCTTTATTAAAGGCAGGTAAAGCTAAGCATGGTTTAGAAATTAATGCTTTCTTTAAATCCTCAAATTCTTCCTGGGCTTCTTTCGTCCAGGCAAAGTGCCCAGCCTCCTTTGTTAAATCAATTAAATTTAATGCTCGTTTTGTGAAGTCAGGTATAAAACGCCTGTAAAATGAGAGGGTTCCAATGAATGATCTGACACCTTTACGGGTAGTAGGTGGTTGCAATTTTTCGATAACTTCAATGTTTTTTTTAATGGGGGATACTTGCCCGCTATGAATTTCGAAGCCAAGATATTGAATTTTGTCCGTTAAAAAGGTGCATTTACTGGGTTTAAGTTTTAATTTATGTTGACGGAGACGTTCGAATACTAAATTTAGTTTATTTAAGTGGGATTCTATGTCAGAAGATGAAATTACTACATCATCGATATAAGTTAAAATACCAAGATCTGTTAAGTCTCCTAAAATGGCATTCATTAATCTTTGAAAACTATTGCCCGAATTTGCTAGCCCGAAACAGTTACGTGTCCATTCGAATAACCCTTTATGTGTAATAATGGCAGTTTTATGTCTGTCTTCTTGTCTAATAACTTGCTGAAAAAACCCACTAGTTAAGTCTAGGGTTGAAAAGTATTTGGATCCTGCTAAAGAGTCGACAGATTCTGTAATACTGGGTATAGGGAAAGCATCTTTAACTAAATTTTTATTAAGTTTTCTGAAATCTACTCCCAATCGATAAGATTTATCTGCTTTTTCAACCAAAATAATAAAGGATGCATATTCAGACATGGACGGTGTTAAAATGTTTGCTTCAAGTAAAATATTAAGTTGGTCTTCCATTCCTTTTCTTAATCTGTATGGGACTCTATATGCTTTACAGCGAACAGGTTTATCAGACGTTAAATTTACAGTATGAGGTATCGTGTCACACGCAGGCAGGTCTAGTACTGAGGCTGCAAACACATCCTTGTTTTTATTTAAAAAATCTTGCATTTTAGCTTTAAGGGGGGGGGACATCAAGATGGTCTAAGTTAATTTCAGAGCTCCATTCCAGATCAGCATAATCAAAGTCAGGAATTTGGTTCTCACTATTGATATTACAAACTAAATTACATTCACATGAAGTTAAATTAGAGTTATTTGGAGTTAAGTTAGGATTATGAGAATCTAAATTAGAATTCTCAGAAATACAATTACAATTAGGAGTTGAATTATCATTATTAGGAAGTAGGTTAGTTAAATTGGCGCTATCTATACATTTTAAGATTTTAGCTATGGAAGTTCCTTTATTTAAGTTAATATTATCCGAAAAGTTTGCAAATGACATAAATAATGTTGCTGCGTGCATATAGTTCTGGCAATCAAAAGTCCCTGGTTTAAGTTTCTAGTCAGGGGTTCCAATATTAACGGTTCATTTTCTAAAATACTCAACTCTTTAGTACATTTCACATCTGCTAACATTTTTGTCATCGGTGGGATTACAAGCTTATGGCTTAAAACAGCAATTCCTACAATAGTTTTGTCTATATCATTGTTTTATCTACATTACCTTCTAAATTAGATTGAATTTCCCCATTTACTTCATGCTCAACATTTAAATTCTCCTCACTCTGCATGAGATGGAAGACATGATTATCTGGTGACACCTTACTCTTATTTTCCTCAATTTTACCTAAATCAGGGGTCTCTACATTTTCCGCAATCTTATCACTCAATTCCTGCTCATTACTTCTAACCTTAATTTGAAAAATTTCATTGTCATTGCTAAAACTAAGACCCTGAACTGCCTCTTCAGTACTATTTTCTTTGTCACATTTTCCAGCATTCTTAGTGTGAGAATTTTCATGTACATTGGATTTTGACATGTCGATACTTACTTGAGCACAATTATTATTACATTTATGACTATTTACAAAATTATATACACTACTTTTCGTGTAACAGTCCTGCTGGACATTATTTACAGCATCTAAATTCCTCATAATTTTGTCCCCATTCTTGACTGAGTCTCTGATCTGAGTTTTACTTTCTACTGGTGTTTTGACTAAAGTTTGTTCAGGTGGGCTAAACGATATCGAATTATCAGAACAATTTAACAAAATATTGTATTTGTTTAGAAAAGGCATACCAAGAATTGCTTCAAACTCATTGGCCAATTTACTTGGTACAATATAAAAATCTGCTTCACAAAACATTCCCAAAAATTTAAATTTTAAGTTTATTTTATTATTAAGATAGACCTTCTGCCCTGTGACAGTACAACAATCTTCAGTTTTAAAATTTTGGCCCAAATTAAGGATACTGTTACTTATTAAATTAATTGCACTAGCAGTATCACAGAGTATAGGAATTTCAGTGTCGTTAATGTAAATATTTTTTATTGGGAGCCCACATGACTTCTGCACAAACATAGTGTATACAGGATGGAAGTCGTTTGGCCTTTCTTGGGTCGGTCCGACTATCTCTGACCTGGCCTCGTAGAGTTTAAAGACTCAGGTTGGTTATTTACATTGCTATTCTGATTTTCAATAGCTTCGCTTTCATTTCTTCCATCATTTGCTCTCCTACCAATTCTCTGATCGCATCTACCTCTCTGATTTGTGTAACCTCCCCTGCGATTGGTATGAAATTGGGAGCTATTTCCTCTCCCTCTGCCTCTAAAATTTTGAAAATTACCTCTACTGCTATTAGAGTTTTGTGGACAATTTCTAGCAAAATGGTCAGTCTGGGAACATATGTAGCAAGCTAAATCTCTGTATTGACGTCTTTCTGCAGTGTTAAAATTCCTCTGCTGGTTGTTACATTCTAATAATTGGTCTAATTTAATGGTGAGTGCTTCCACCTGTTCTCGCAGTTTAGTTACTTCCTGCTGGGACTGATTAGAGCGGCCTGGTTGAATAGCTGCACATGCAACATTTTGTTGGCCACTCTGGGTATAAAAAGGGTTGATATTTTCAACCTGCAAGTTGTAGAAAGGGTTTACACTTTTGCACGCCTTCTCTTCGAAGAGGGCAAAATCCAAAATTTCCTCTGGCGTTTTTGGGCATTTAGTAATTACTCCTTTTCTAATTTCAGGTGCTAAGTTGCTTAATAGCATGGAATGCAAAAGAGCAGTTCTACTCTTATTAGCTACTTCTTGTTCTAGGCCCTCTACTACTAATTCCTTGAGTGAAAGATCATACGCTTTATCATAGAATTCTTGGACAGGCATCTGGGGGGTTTGCTTAAAGTTTAAAAAACGGGTTAAGGCTACGTTCGGGGTTAGTTCGTGGGTATGTCTTTCTTTTAAGATTTTGATTACATCCTCGGTTTGTTTTGTTCGGTGCAGTTTGTACAATCTAGAGCACTGCCATTTAAACGGCTCAATAAGGCAAACTTCTTTTCTTCCTCAGACCACCCAAAAAATTCAGATAATTGCTCATATTTTTCCAAAAAGTCAATAAATGAGCAAGAATTTCGTTCACCGCTAAAAGAAGGAATAACACTAACATTCTCAATCAAGGCGCTTTTCTTTTGGATTAGAGCTAAATCCTTGAAATGCTGGTTGTCGACCATTTTTAGACAAACTACACTCTGATTAAAAAAATAACACAAAATGGGGGTAATTGAAATGCTAACTAAAAATGGGTGAGAACAAGGAAGAAGGAAAAAGAGAAGAAAAAAATAAATAAACATAAAAAAATACATGTCCTAAATAATTTAGTGAGTAATTAGTTTTTTGAAGATGGACAGCAAGTGCATAAATCATTTACATCACTTATTCTATTAGGCATAGTTACTTCCCAATTTTAAAGTATAAACAATTTCAAACTGCCTTGCTTAAAACTTAGAACCCTACTACACAAAATATAAAATAAAATAAACACACAATCTTAAATGACAATGCATATCCCTACTATATAAAAATATCATACAAAATGAATACTTAAAATAAAATAATAATGCATGTAAAATTCATTTTAAAAAGTTATTGAGCAATATACAGGCTCAATGTCATGGCACCATAACTTGTTGGGACCCAGCTACAAATTTCAGTAACTTCAATTTGAAATCTTACTCCTAATTTACCACTTATCATGAAGCATAAATCTCGATTAAAAATAATCACATTCATACATTACTGATTCATTGATTTGATTACTTCATCTACTTTATTACTAAATAATTGAGATCTGGACTAGGTTACCATCTACATGAATCTTGTTGTTATAAGGTAATTAAATTTAAAGTAAACTCCATAATAATATTTAAAATAAATTAAGGAATTAAAGAAATAACCTGAAATCACAGGACAATACTAGGCAATTTACAAATTAAATATAATATTCTTATTTTGCATAATTATAAAATATTAGAGACAACTTATAAAAAGTACAACAAAATTCTCAACCGGTTCAGATCTCAGATTCCCTGTAAATCTGTAGCAATGATCCCAACTTTACCAATACTGTTTTATAGGATGTTAAATGCATTTCAATGCTTAAGAGAGAATTATAAGTACTTATTAATTAAATTTTAGGAAGAGAGTGGGAAGCCTGAAAACTCTCAGATATTCAGAAAGCCAAAGAAAAATTTTCAAAATAAATTAAGGTATCAATAACATAAAAACAAACATCCTACAAAACAAGCAATGGCATTTGACCTCAAAAGGTATAGTGGTAGCATTTTCATATATCCTTCTAATTGCATTGTAGATTATTAATTCATTTTATTTCACTTAGATTCATCAGAATGTCTTAATATGAGATTTAAATAGAGAATTCCTGGGTATTTTCCTTTTGGTTACCTACTTCCTTTTTTTTTTTTTTTTTTTTTTTGAAAAGAAAATCAATTAAATATTTCCATTTTAAATTAAAATTATGAAAAGAATTTTATAGAATAGGCATAAAATAAATTCACCTATATCTATTTAAAATGTCTAAGAAGGTATAAGAATTTGAGTAAACATTTCATTTAAGTTTTAAATCTCAGATAAATCATTGAAATGAAAAACATCTCACTTTAATCTAAGGATAAGGTGAAATTATACCCAGGTAAATTTTAACTAATAAACAAAAATTTTAACTTGAGTTAGAGTTTCTTAAACTTCATCATTATATAAATAAAAAGCAAGCAGAATAAAACTACAAGAAATACATATACCCATTTTAACAAATAATTCTAGTTTATTGAATCATACTATATATATATACTGAATCATTGATACTTCCTTTTTTTTTATATATATATTCTCAAGTACTATAGAGTTATTTAACAAGACAATAAGGATTTAATCCTATAATTTTCAGTAAGCTTTTGTAATTAACAGCAATTCATATGTATATATGTATATGAAGACATAAATTATTTTACAAATCAAAATAATATAAGACGCTTACCTTCGATGAAGCTGACATGCTATAAAGTTTAAATATTACTCGCTGTTGCGAGAGAATTTTATACACTTAGTCTCATCTTGCGGATTTGGTTCGAACGATTTAACATAGAGTACTAACTACTAGTGTCACATTACTGTTCAGCTCGGTAGATTGGATCAGTATCAGTTCATTCGTAATGTCACCTTCTTAGACATCACCACTGGAAAATTTCCACGCTCTTATACTGCTATCCAAAAAATCCTTCGGAACACTAACAGGAAACACCGGGGGTTAGGACAGTAAAGAAATAATAATAATGTGGGAGCATGTGTTTTAATTAAAAAAAAGTAGAGGGAATTTTAATTTGGAATAATTTAATTTTAATGAAAGGCAGTTGGCATACGGGTTGTAACAGTATTTAGAAAATTATAAGAGATTGAAAATACATTATTTTTGCATTGACGACGGAAGATTTAAAAATAGAAATATCTCCAATCTTTCCAAAATATCTGAGTATGGAAATATCACATTTAGTTACTATGAAACATGATAAGTTTAATAACATAGCTTACGTAACCACTGACGTTTTTGCATGGTTAATCTACTCCCTTACATTTTTCCGTTACTGTTGCTATTTCTCGCTCTCTGTTTTTAATTTCATTCTGAAGAACTGGCACCTTGATGCAGTCTAAGCATGCTGCATTTATTCTTTCTTTTATCAATTTCCTTTAAATTGTTTTATTAGATATCACATATTTATATTTCATTGGAATTGTTGGACTGGATAGCCTTTAGAGAAATTTTTGAGATATCGTTTAACAAATTGCATAAAAATTTAAGTTCACCACTTCCTACCGCAAAACTATTTTATAAGTAATGCAATAAATAAATAAATAAATAAATAAATAAATAAATAAAATACTTTGAAAAACATTTGACAATATCTTACTAACAACTTAAAATATTTTTATTATTGGAAATTATAATTTATTATGGAAGAAAAACGTTCTATACTTTTCTATTATACTAAAAGTACTTTAATTAAAATAAATTATTCATTTTAACACATTTTTCTGTACAGATTATTTAATAAGTGCTGCCCAGAGATTTGTTGTAACGAGATTTTATTGTATTTAATTCTGATTTTAGTGTCAGCAAAAAGAATTGTGAAAAGAAAAAATGCTAAAAAGCAATCTACATTAAGAGATTAATTCAAAGATTGATTAGCAAGAGGATATCTGTAATCTGTCACTTATAACAATTTCTAATAAAAAATAAATTAGTAGTGATAGAGTTAAGAGAGAGAGAGAGAAAGAGAATTTTTAAAAACGTAGTGTCGGTATTAGACGCCTGGTTTCAGATTGAGAAAAAGGAATTTTATAATTATATTTATTCAATTCTGTATTTAAATTCCATTCCATGATAGGAAAGATCGCTAAACCTGATCTCCTTAACGAGAATATAAAAATTTCAGCTATCGCGATTAAAGTTATCTATCTGTTGTGAGGGAAAAAAAACAGACGATTTTCAATATCTCTGTGAAGAAAAAAAGTTCTTAGAATGATGAAAGAATGCAAAATTGAATACCCCTGACTTAGTGAGGTTTTAGACCTTCGCACCCTTTTAAAAAACTCTCTTGCACACGGCTCACTCACTCCTGATAATCGTCTGCGAATTCAGATTGTCAGACACTCACTCAGCATGCCGGGATACAATGCATTTTGTTTTTCCTTGAATTAAATCTTACTTTCGAAATCAACTGTTTACAGTTGCTCCGTTTTGCTGCAGTTCTGTGTTCTAGCATTATTCCTTATGTCGGATATTTGGATTAGATAGAGAGAAGATTTTCTGTGACTAGGCTGATAAGTGTTGCCGCTTATTAGATTAGTCTGTTATGGACAACGGCCATAACATTCTATGTTTAACATGCTTCTTTTTTTTAGTCATGGAATTGCATAAACAAATAAGGTAATATATTCATTATTATACATTGTTATTTTTTTTTTTATATTTTAAGCGGATTTAGATTACAATAGTTTCTCTTTTTGATAATTATTCATTGAATTATAATATACAGGCATTAGAGTGTTTTGATATTGCTAATGTTATAAATGATGATGAATTTGAATATACTGAAAAGTGCTGTTTTATAAATAACGAACTTCTCAAGAAGATCATAAATACATAGAATAAGTAACTTTTTTGAAGTAGAACAAGTAACTTTTTCTCCTTCTTCATGTGATAAAGATGGTTAAGAAAACAGAAAAGAAAAAAATCACCACTATAGAATATTAATCATCCAAAATTTTCCATAAAAAATAAACAAAGCCACTTGACTGGAAACTATGTCCTCTTTCTTATGCATAAAAAATAAGATTAGGGATTCGTCTCTATACGGATATTGTAAAAATCCTTCATATATTAAACACGAACAACTAATATTTTTCATGATATTATGGTTTTCCGGTAAATTTTAACTGGAGATACTTATAGAAAATTTAACTCCATTCAAACTCCTAACTGTTAAATTGATTGTTAATAAAGGGTGGCCCAAAAAGACTTTTTGATAGAAAACGCAGGTTTATAATTAAAAATTGTAAATTTCTTTATTCATTCATAAAGTGTACAGTATAGAGATATGCATGGAATAGCATAGAGGGTAAAATGATCTCCATGGCTTTGCTGAGTGTCATAAAATTCACACACTATTTAAATTTTGTACAATTTGTGCCTTATTGTTTTAGTGGCTAAATTTCAAGACATGGATGTGGACAACATGTGGTTTAATGGTCCTGTCCCTGCCTGCGAAGACACTCGCGAGCTAATTCTATTCCTATAGGGAGGCATTTTTATAATAACTCTTTCGCGTTTCGACATTTTAAAAAATATATATGTATATTTGCATTGGATAGATGAGGTCCCTATCAAGATCGCTCCTTGATTGCTTTTTCGATTTTGGTCGCAGATATTTTTTATAAAGTTACTTTCACTTTCAGAACCGGTTCAGAAAGTGAAAGTAACTTTATAAAAAATATCTGCGACCAAAATCGAAAAAGTAACCAAGGAGCGATCTTGAGAGGGACCTCAACTATCCAATGCTAAAAAAAAAAATATTTAAAAATGTCAAAATGCGAAAGATTTATTAGTAAAATGCCGCCCCATAGGAATAGCATTAGTTCGTGAGTGGTCTTCGCGGACAGGGACAGGACACTTATGGACCCACGATGGTGCCAAATGCCATACAAACCGCGAACTGTGATTATGTATGCATTCCGATATGTTGAGGTATGCCATATATTAGAATTGGATAATTTTGTAATAATTTAGTGAATTTAATAATAACTTTGTATTTTCATAAAAATAGGTAACAGACTACAAAAAGTTTATATAATATTTTGAACCAAAGAACATGCTACTAATAAAAATAGACGATTTTTATTGGATCAAGAATGATATCGATACCAAAAGGCAACCCCCTCCCCCTAGAAATATCTTACGATATCATGTACCAGACACCCCTTCCTCCTAAAAATGATAATGTTATACAGGGTGGTCATAAAAAAACTTTGCCGATATATGGAGCTCTAGCGGCCAGTCCTCTCAACCGATCGAGATGAAATTTCAGATATAGCTATTCAGAGGTATGAGCTCGAGATTCTGTGAACGGCAACAAAATGGCGCTCACGGTTATGGTTATAGTTACAGAAACTCGAAAATTTCCAATGGCAACACCCATTTTTTTCATCGCAAAATGCTCAGCGCATGCGGAAACCCTGAAGAGCGTTGGAACCGTACGTGTATCGCAAGAAACGGACATGTTATGCACGCATAAAAAACCGTTCTGGGAATCTTCCCCCCTCATAGAAAACACTCGATTTGGGCGCAAGGAGGAAATCTGCATATGACACAGAGTCAGTACACTAATCTTTGATTACAATATAGATCGGAGAAACTGAAACTTTTATTTTGATTACACATTTTCCACATGGGGTGCCATCACCATGCAATGTGTAATTGCCTGTGCTCTCCGATCTCTATTGTAATCAGGGATTAGTGTACTGACTCTGTGTCATATGCAAATTTCCTCCTTGCGCCCCAATCGAGTTTTTTCTATGGGGGGGAGGATTCCCAGAACGGTTTTTTGTGCGTGCGTAACACGTCCGTTTCATGCGATACACGTACGGTTCTAACGCTCTTTGGGGTTTTCGCATGCACTGAGCATTTTACGATGAAAAAAATATGGGTGTTGCCATTGAAAATTTTCGAGTTTCTGTAACTATAACCGTAACCGTGAGCGCCATTTTGTTGTCGTTCACAGAATCTCGAGCTCATACCTCTGAATAGCTATATCTGAAATTTCATTTCGATCGGTTG
The DNA here is from genome assembly GCA_964019185.1 of Maratus speculifer. Classification (NCBI taxonomy): domain Eukaryota; kingdom Metazoa; phylum Arthropoda; class Arachnida; order Araneae; family Salticidae; genus Maratus; species Maratus speculifer. Next base: position 32,185,973 of record OZ025293.1, read on the forward strand.
AGCGGACTGGCCGCTAGAGCTCCGTATATCGGCAAAGTTTTTTTATGACCATCCTGTATAGGCACAGCCCCTTATGTAGTATACTTTATGAATTAATAGAAAAAATTCTTTAATTATAAACAAATTCTTTAATTATAAATCTCTATTCTATCAGAATTACTTCTTGCATGAATTTTGGAGCATCCTTTAGTTTTCTAAACAAACTACAAAAATATAGTTTTTAAATATGACTCAAAAACTACTTAGTGCAACCAGGTGATATTTTAAAGTCCCATGCTTGAAGGTTTTGAAAATTGATTTCTATAAAATATAGGTTTGAATATATATTTTCCTATTATTAATTAAGAAATATGTAACTTATGATGTCATAACGTACACGAGGTTACAGGATTCATAAAAGTTTGAGAATCAGTGTAAGAGCAAAGGGTTCGTCGTCTTCCGACGCGGCATTTAGTGACAGAAGTTTCCGGAATTTTCATACAAGTATCTGATGACGAATTAAAAAACATTATAACGATTTACAATTTGTACATACATTTTTTAGATAAATTTCTATAATAGTTAACGTAATGCGCTGAAACAAATAAGACAGGTGTTATCATTGTTAAGTATTGTCTTAAAGTTTTGTTTAATGTTATTTTTTAAAGACGGGGGATGAAACATAATTATATTTAAATATGAGATTTGAAAAATATACAAAACATTTCATTACCAAACACATATTAATTTGCATTCATACCTCTGGCGTGAATGGGCAAATAAATATGTGACAGTAAGGTGAAGGTTTAAATGAGAGCTTTTTTTCGAACTCAAGTACTTTTATTTGTCCAAAATTTCTTATTAATAAAAATTTTCTTATCTTTTATGTATAGCACTTTCATTTCCGCACTCTCCGGGTTTCACTTGGATAAGGTATTAATTTATATTGCTTCTAGTCCAAAGAATGTTACATCATACGCCTACTTATTGAAATATTTATTTCAGAATTTCACTAATTGCTTCCAGTTTTAGCTCAAACATTTTTAATCGCTTCAATATTAATTGAATTGTTTCTTTTGTAAGGATCTTGTGGAACACTGAAAGGTCTTCTTGCTAAAGACTGTTACTTTGTATCTAAAATATTTCTTTTCTAATTTCCGTTTAGCTATAATGTTTCATTCTGGAGAGTGTTTGATGATTTTGTTTGTATAAAATGCTCGGGAATTTAGTAATTGCTTTTATTTTTTTTATTCAAGCGTTATTGTAGTTATTATTATTTAAATAATTGTTTATTGATCCTATTCGTGTATGATTTATACAAAAAATTAGAAAAGGATATTTTAAGAGCATGTAAGTAAAATATTTATCTATTTAAAGTATACTTGCTTCGATTTTAATTTAATATTTTCTTTAGTAGAAAAACAATGTTGGCCAACTATCCTTTGTATTTGACATATTTAGGACAATATTTGCTATATCACAGCTATATCTTGCCCAACAGCGAAAATGCTGACAAGAAATACTTGGACAATATTGAAGCGTTTACATTTTACCGATATTTTCAAGAAATATTCTCCATTTCTTTGCCAATATTTCTACAATGTTGCCGTTTCATTGAAAATATTTTCGAAATAACGTCACTATTTCTATAATAATAGCATTTTATTAAAAATATTTCCAATGTTAAGCACTTATATAAACAATATTACTGTTTCAATCCAAGTATCTGCGACGTGCGCAATATTAGATTTTAATATAACCAGGTTATACTATTATTTTAACACAATCAAACTGATAGGTAAAGTTATCATACGAATTAAATATTTCCAACTGAGCGAAAAATTGCCCAGGTCGGGAACCGAACCCAGATACTTGGCTTACAAAGCCAATGCGTTATCTATTAAGCTAAATGGGCGACAGCCGGCTGGGATTTTTCGCTAGCCGCAGCTTAACAGGTAAAGCATTGATCTTGTAAGCCAAGTATCTGGGTTCGATTCTCTGCCTGGGGAATTTTTCGCTCAGTTGGAAATGTTCAATTCGTATGATAACCAGATTAATCAATACTGTTTTGCAAACAGGGTTTTTAATTCAAAAAACATTTAAAATCTCGTCTATATTATTTTTTTTTTCAAAGATAATAAATATCGTAAAAATGAATATCCTGAATATGATGTCATTCTGAAACGGAAATAAACATTTTATTGGTAAATAACAAATCTCACTTATGATGTCTTAACTCTCATTATCAAACACAAGTTATACTTTTTGCAGGTAAATTCATACAGCTTTTTAGTTTTTATTGAACGAACATGCATTCATCCGGTATACTAATATAAATAAAAATTTCTGTGTAAAAAAATCATTAAAACTATTGTTCAGTTTTAAACAGTTACTTTTTTTCAAGCTTATTGATAACTTAGCAAAACTATCATTCAGACGGCAAATATTATCTAACTAGCGAGCTACGCCCGCTAGCTGGGCCATTTTTTCCAAACGAACCTCGATATTAAGCAGTATATAATAAGCAAAAAAATTCATTTAATAAGCAAGTCTTGGTGTTCGAATCCTCAAGCACAAAAAAAAGTAAATTAAAGAGCTATGGTTGTTATGCGCCCATTATCCCGTTAAAAATATGTGATTTCGCACAGTGGGCGCTACGCGCCCACCGTGCGAAGCCGGCCCACCGGCCTACCACCCACCGGCGCTACGCGCCATGGTCGCCATCGTCCCGTTAAAAATATTTGGTTTTGCACGATTGGCGCTGCACGCCCATAAGACATTTTCTCGTGTTTTTTGGTTCATCAGAAGCAGACTTTTACGCAGATTTTGAATATGTAATCAGTTTTTTTCTACTTTAAAAACTGTCTGCATGATGGTTTAAGAAAAAACGCGCAAAAAAAGTTTTCGGTATTAAAAACTGCCAAAGACTACTATTAAAAAGAAATAAGTAATTTCATTAATATCACAAACAACATAACTAACAAATAATTTTGTCAGCTCGTTTTCCGTTTGTACTAACAGAAATTAGTATTAATCGCGTAAATCTTAGGTTACACAATATTCGTGTATGCTACCAAAAAGAAAAAGTATGAAAATAAACTGTGTTTAACATTTTTTACCAATTAATTAGTTCTTTTTCAAAGAACCGAAACGAAAGAAAAAGTCGTTTTCCCGGGAGAAAAAAGAGGTTTTCGGCTGCTTCTTCTTTTAGCCAAAGGGGAAAAGTTCAGGTTCTTCACCGCAAGGTGGCGCAGTGTTCTGCCTCAGAGCTCCGTTTGAGCTCTGTTTGGGAAATTAGACGTTTTCCGTTCCTATTCCCGACTGGTTTTTAATTCATAACTTTTTTAATTTTGGTCCCACGGTCTCGAAAATGCCCGAAATGACTTTCCCGGAATTTTTCGAATCGAAAGACACCTCTCGCGACTTCCAACTCGCCCGCGTTGCGAACTGTAATCGGCTTCAAGCAGACAGACAGACAGAGGCGCACGGATTTTATTAGTATAGACTAGCGAGATACGCCCGCTAGCTGGGCCACTTTTTCCAAACGAACCTCGGTATTAAGCAGTATATAATAAGCAAAAAAATTCATTTAATAAGAAAGTCTTGGTGTTCGAATCCTCAAGCACAAAAAAAGTAAATTAAAGAGCCATGGTCCCGTTAAAAATATGTGATTTCGCATGGTGGGCCACGTGCACTTGAAAAAAAAAAGATTGTGGGTCGGAGCTATGGTCGCTTCGCGTCCATAGTCCCGTTAAAAATATTTGGTTTTGCACGGTGGGCACTAAGCGACCATAAGACATTTTTTCGTATTTTTTAGTTCATCAGAAGCAGATTTTTACGCAGATTCTGAATATGTAATCCGTTTTTTCTACTTTAAAAAAACTGTCTGCATGATGGTTTAAGAAAAAACGCGCAAAAAAGGGAGAAAAAGAGGTTTTCGACTGCTTCTTCTTTTAGCCAAAGAGGAAAAGTTCAGGTTCTTCACCGCAAGGTGGCGCAGTGTTCTGCCTCAGAGCTCCGTTTGAGCGCCGTTTGGGATTTGAGACATTTTTCGTTCCGATTCCCAAGGGTTTTTAATTCATAACTTTTTTAATTTTGGTCCCACGGTCTCGAAAATGCCCGAAATGACTTCCCCGGAATTTTTCCAATCGAAAGACACCTCTCGCGACTTCCAACTCGCCCGCGTTGCGAAGTTTAATCGGCTTCAAGCAGACAGAGGCGCACGGATTTTATTAGTATAGAGACTAGCGAGCTACGCCCGCTAGCTGGGCCACTTTTTCCAAACGAACCTCGGTATTAAGATGAATATAATAAGCAAAAAAATTCATTTAATAAGCAAGTCTTGGTGTTCGAATCCTCAAGCACAAAAAAAAGTAAATTAAAGAGCCATGGTCCCGTTAAAAATATGTGATTTCTCACCTTGGGCCACTTGCACTTGAAAAAAAAAAGATTGTGGATGGGAGCTATGGTCGCTTCGCGCCCATAGTCCGGTTAAAAATATCTGGTTTTGCACGGTGGGCACTACGCGCCCATAAGACATTTTTTCGTATTTTTTAGTTCATCAGAAGTAGATTTTTACGCAGATTTCGAATATGCAATCAGTTTTTTTCTACTTTAAAAACTGTCTGCATGATGGTTTAAGAAAAAACGCGCAAAAAAAAACGCAATTAGCGCCGGTAGAAAAATCGGTTTTCGGCTGTTTCTTCTTTTAGCCAAAGGGGAAAAGTTCAAGTTCTTAACCGCAAGGTGGCGCAGTGTTCTGTTTCGGAGCACCGTTTGGGAATTGAGATATTTTCCGTTCCGATTCCCAAGGGGTTTTTAATTCATAACTTTTTTTAATTTTGGTCCCACGGTCTCGAAAATGCCCGAAATGACTTCCCCGGAATTTTTCCAATCGAAAGACACCTCTCGCGACTTCCAATTCGCCCGCGTTTCGAACTGTAATCGGCTTCAAGCAGACAGACAGACAGCTAGAGGCGCACGGATTTTATTAGTATAGACGATATGTAATTTTGCTCTTAATGCATGCACAGGAAGCAGGAAGCTTAACACTAGAACCGCGGGAAAATTCATTCAAGTTTTATAAAAATATTTCTCACCGGAATTTTCATTTAAGACTGTTTAAGTCATTTATTGAAAATATTTTTGCTCAGCATATATTTAGATTATTTTAGTAAGCGTTTTCTGGTTCAAATCGATATCTCTCCATATGATACGGGTCAAAATGACCCGTCGCCGCGGTTCTAGGGTTAATGATATAAGAATGCCCTACTATTAGCAATATGCCTACACATTTTCTTTAAATACAACCGGTTTTCAATTCGATTCAATCCATTATTATTTAATATCTTAAGTAATCCATTTATACTGTACATAATTTTACCACCATTTAAATAACCTCCTAATAATAGAAAAATGGAATCACATTTATGAGTGATATTATTTACAATCACATCTTCGTTTAATTTTAAAATACAACAAAACTAGTTTTTGCATGATTACAAATATCTAAAGTTTTTAAAGTCAATACAATGACGATGGCAAAAAAAAATCTTCTATTTTAGAAAAAGGTCAACGATATTTTGAGGACAAACAAAATTATCTAGTGAAAACATCTTAAATCATTTGAATAAAATTAAAACAAGAAAATCATGAGTAGTTTTGAAAAGAATTAATTTACAGCTCTCTTAGTTGGGAAAGAAAAACTTAGACTGCAGATTTTCTTCAACACTTCAACCCTTTCCGGCACGCTGTGCGATACCTAATTTTATTTCCAAACTTGTAAACGGCCCCAATAATATTTTGCTTTTAGAACGAAAGCTTAAATTAAGGGATTCTTAATTTCTAAAAAAGTCATTTGTAAATCCCGGTGACAGCCGATATTTTCTCCTTTTACTAACAGAATTTGCCCGTGCAGGAAAGGGTTTAATTAAATTCTCAAATTGACAGAAAAGTACTGTCGACAAAAATACTATGGATTTGTTCTGTAAAAATTACAAAATCAGACTTTTTTGCAATAAAATCTGTTTTTCTGTAAAAAAAAATACAATATTTTCTGTAAAAATTACAATTTTTTTTTTTTTTTTTTTTTTTTTTTTACATTGAACCACTATTTTTCTGACGAAGAAATCATAAATTCTTTCAAAATTTAGTCAACGTTCCTACTTTTTATTCTGAAGTTACAAAACAGTTTAATTGGACCATCTTTTGATTTATTAAAACACAAATTTTCAAAATAATTATTTCCTATTACGAATATTTTCTTTTCAGTTTTTCAGGATTTAAAAAAAAAAAAAAAAAAAACATTGATTTTAAGTTTAACATAATCGAGACGGCAAAAAATATTTTAATTTAAAAGAAGGTCAACAATATATATATTTTTTTTTTTTTTTTTTTGAGAGGGAGGGGGGGGGGGCAAACCAAATTAACTGCTTTATAAAAAGGGTGAACATTAAAATCCCGAGTATAGTTTCGTAAATAATTAATTTACAGCTCTCTTCGTTGGGAAAGAACTTATTCTGCAGATTTTCTGCTTATAAATGGGATTATGCAAATGTAACGTTACCAATATTTTCGTAATTCTAGACCCCCTCCCCCCCTTTCCGATATCTTTCGTTATCATCCCTCGACATCCGCCCCCCGACAGTGATATCGTTATCAATGTACAATTTTGTTTTTTGATTTTTAGAATTTATATCTTTCTTTGGTGTGATATACAAAATTGGTTACATTTATTTTTTCATACTGTATTGTCAAAGTCAATAAAATATCTTTATTTATCAAAAACACTTAAAGGACAGTTACTATTTAAATGTATTTTATAATAGTTTTTATTACATAATGCATTCAACATTAATAAAGTCTTTTTGCACTTGCCCCAAAGGAAGGAGGGGTGAGGTTGAGATAAAAATTGTTATCAACAAAACAAGTGGACAACATTCTTTCTCTTTTATTTATTAATAAACACAAGCTTCATTCAAATATACTTCACATATGGTTTCTCGAATCGGGATTATAAAGGCATTCACATATGAAGAAAAATAGAACGCCAAACGTTGGGGTGTTTCATAATATAGAATTAAATTAATTTTATAATAGTTTTATGATTTTAATAATAACTTTGTGTTTTCTTCAAAAAATAGATAAGAGACTGAAAAAAATAGCATATTTTTTTAAACCAAAGACCATGTTATAAAGAAAAAAAGAACATTTTGATTGGATCAAAAATTATATCGATATCAAGACAACCCCCCCCCCCTCCCGCTAAAATGTTAACGTTATATATGCACAGCCACAAATAATTTTTTGCTATTAAGACTATTTTCTCTTCTTTCCTTAAGGATTTTCCTTTTAAAGTCGCACATAACAAACAATCAAAATCATTATTTTCAGATAAAATTGTACCTTGGTATGAAAAAAAAAGAAAGAAAAACTATAACTAAGATGACTTTCCAAATTTCCTCCAATGCGTAAATTCCCAAGTCGTGATATTGTGGCGGCTTTCTATTCTGATTTTCCATTGAAGTCTTTTCTTCTAAATCTGCCTATTACTTTTACAAATAACCAAATCCACAATTTCCAAACAAATATTTATTTCAGTATGAAAGCATTTATTTTACAACCATATATTAATATGAAATTTCAGTTCTGTAGGCTTTAAATGATCCTCCAAACTTTCTGTAATTGTTGAAAATTTCAAAACTTAGGAATGCTAGCGTGCGGTAGGTAGCTCTTCAAAAGTCGAAAGATATTTTTAATGATGTTCAAAATCATTATTTCCAGATAGCCATTTTATTTTTATATCATCGAAAAATCTCTGTATTACAAGAAGATCTTCCGAACTTGCTTTCTTTGCCTTCATATTATCAAAATATGGCACTCTTTCTTATCGGCCCTTTTGAGGGATTTTTTTTTCTCTTTTCTTCAAAAAATTCGAAATTACGGTGTAAACAAAGAAAAGGGGGGAAAGCTGTCATAGTTGAAATTGCTTAACTGCACCACATTAATGGTCTGCAGTTGCGTTTTAAAAATCCTGTTGTGTTTTATTTTATTTTACTTGTTATAGCTACAATAATAAACTACATTTTTTGAACCTCTTCTCAAATCCAAACGCGCTATTTTCTGTCGTTCACTAAGTCATTTTTTTTCTTTGTTAGATGTAATTTTGCAATTATTGTTCAGAAGATAGCATGAAATTCGGCACGTTAAGCCTTTTATGGAGCCGCTGGGTATCAATCGCTATAGCCCAAGATGTATTGAATTTATAATAACAGCAAGAATGCTTCTTAACCCTTTGAGCTCTGGTGGTTGAATTTTCTACCACATAGTTTTAATTCCAAAGTGTCACATTGGCACCGGAATATTCAACCAAATTTATTTTTTAAATATTTAATGCATTTTTTCGTGTATAGCGTACACCAAATTTTCTCTTTGCAAAATACTGGTGCCAATGTAACATTTAGAGTTTTGAAAAAAAAATTACACCCCAGAGCTCAAAGGGTTAACCCTTTCAGGAGAAAAGCTTTTTTTTTTTTTTTTTTTTTTTTTTTTTTTTTTGCTAAAATGTTGAAATAAATGATTGGAACCGGAATTTACGTAGAAATTTATTTGCAAATCAGAAAAAGCTATTTTTCATACATGCTGAAGGGGCACTTTTTACATTAAAACTCTAATGCCATTGTCACATTTGGGAATTAAATTTAAGTATAGTTTCATAAACATGTCACCACCTCTAAAAAATGCTAAAATAATTTAAGTAATGTTTCTATCAATGTTCATAAAACAGTTTAAAGATAATGTGAAAGGAAATTTTGACTTAACTTACATTTTTAAAGATACATATATATTATGGCATACTTGATTACAATTAATACAATAACGCAACATAGAGGGAAAAATTAGCCGGGGCTAGGATTCGAACCTTGGCCCACAGCGTACCGTGCTGTTCCTCTACAATCTAATCTACCCAGGCAGATTCATCACAGTAAATTTAATTTTTGTTACATTTACGAAACAAAATAACATAGAAATATTTTTAAATGCAAATAACAGAAAGAAAAATTGTAATCAAATAAATATTACATTATTTAATAATGTTATAATTCCATTTAATAATGCGATCTTTGTAAAGCGGCACTTGCGCAACAACTGTTTTTATTTGAGGGGATTAACAAGAGTTGTTCTAAATTTTGATCCTGATTATCTTCAAGCTTGCGAAATCAGAACTCCAGAAGACTGCTCTTTCATCTACTCAATGGCATTAAAACAGATAATATTTCTTGCATAATCAACCAAAATGTCGATTTTTTTGGCAGTTAAGGTCATTCATTGAGACAGTCTCCTTTAAATCTGGCCTGAAAATGACATCGCGTTTCATCTATTTTTGATTTTGCTTATCCTTACTTGGATTTACAATTATTTATAACTCAAACAAAAAACATATTTATATAGGTTCAAAAAAGTCAACAGAAGCAAACAATTCAATGTTACATGAATTTTAATACATTTTTTAAATGCGTAGGCAAGTTTTTTCAAATGGAACCACAAGACCTATATACTACCTAAATGCTAGCATTAAATGCTTTACTTCCTATTTGGGGGAAGAAACACTGCTATAACAATAAGAACGAAATTTTTTAACTCCTGCTATGCTTTGAAAAAGCTATAGTTTTGACAGGAGTAAGTTAATTTTTTCATTCTTCAAAAGGGGAAACTGGAGCATATGTGAACAGTTCACATAAAAATGCATTTTTCTCTTAGTTGGGTTAATTTCTATAAATAATAACTACTCAATATAGTATACAGAACTGTTTTTACGAATGGTATACTTTTTAATTATCTTTACAGATCCTTTTACTTTTTAAAACGTTTTATAAATTCAAATTGTTCACATGTGCCCCAACGATGGGGCAGTTGGGAATACATGAGGGACACATGTAAACACAAGGGAAAATTATCCTTTGACATGATTTTTATTATTCATTTCTTTATTCATATGTTACCATAATCATTAGTTATACTTTATGTTAAATTCACCATAAAGAAAAATTATGTATGTTTCTCTAGTTTCTGGGTGATATGTTTTAGCAAAATGTTTTAAAATTAAAATAATTAGATTGGGGGGGGGGGCTTAGATGATTGATAAAATATTGTTTCAACAAAATAAAAAAGAAAGATGAAGTAAACTTTAAAAAAAGAATTAAAGGATTTAAATTTTGCTTAGGTGTTTTTGTTTAAACAGGATTTCAGGGAGCGGGAATTTAGATAGTATCTATCGGAAATCGGTCAAGGAGCGATTCTCACCCCTATATTTTCCTTGTTCACCTCTAAATTAAGGTGAAAAAGTGTTTTCCGATAATAAGCTTCCTCCAAATTTAATTTATTTTGCTTTTTAAAAAGTTGGGAGGGGGGTGCTTTTAATTGAGATTTTACGGAAGTTATAAGTTTAAGATTTTATTTTCTTGAAATATTATATCTATATTCAAAGCAAAGCATCAAAAAAAGAAGCTGTTTTAGAAATGGAAGTAAACTAATACAGCAAGTTTGGAACAAATGAAATAGAAAAATTTGCAAAGTTGCTTAACGTAATACTTTTTGTATTAACGATGCCTAAAAAAAAGTATTGAAAACCGTTAAATAAAATAATACATAACACTTATTGCATTTTAGAAAGCATTAAATTTATTGAAAATACAACTGACGAATATGTTTATAGAAGTTTCAATACAAAATCAACTTTGTATGACGGAAATGTCTTCTATTTAAAAAAAAAAAATTAGATATTGAAGCGTACATTATTCCTCACAAATTTAACTGAAAGGAACAGAATCACAGAATGATTATTGGGGAACTTTTGAAGTGTTCATATCTGCCCCAACAATGCTGTTCACAAGTGCCTCACATTCCCACTAGATTTAAAATGACAAATCGTTAACATTTCTCAATTTTAGAAGAAATTTTTTTTTTCAAATATATTTATTAGTATTCATAGTATATATTAAAACTTAAAAAAAAATGAATAAATAAATAAAGTTATTCTCCTAGCAAGTTAGAACTGAGATTTTACTTTTGAGATCAATAAAGTGGCTCCTAAGAACAAACAAAATGTCGAAAAGCTTCAAAATTTTTTTATCATGCGTCTAAGGATAGGTACTGTCATCTTTGCTATTTTTTCTAAAAAAAAAAAAAAAAAAAACATGAAATGACTAGCGAAAAATGGCTACGTTCACATCTGCCCCATGTTCACATGTGCCCCAGACTCCCCTACATTGAGTAGGTGGAGATAAAGATACACACTAGCTGATTTAAAATGAAGAAACGTTTGTACAATCATGACTGTTAGATAGCAATTTGGTTTCAAGTATAGTAGTTGTGTGTTCAAACCTTTAAAATAAAAAGTAGCACTCCGGGCCAAGAAAATGAGGCAAATTTAAATTTTCGAATTTTGATCTAATATATCTTTTTAAATTTTGCTTAATTGTTCAGCTAACAAATACCTTAAACTTGTAAAAATACAAAAATTCAGTGCTGAACGGAAGCTCCTTAGATTCTACATGCCGTGAAGTTTACCTCGATCGCATTTGTTTAAACTTGTGAGAAGCCGGTTAAGAAAAATAAGGCAGAATGGGCGTAAAAGTACGCATCTGTCTTGGGGCAAACATACGCACAAATTTAAGATGCCAAAGCTTTCCAAAATTACATTGTGGAAAGCTCTATATTTTTACTTTCTTATATCATTAAAAGAAAAATGTATTGGATTTGTGAAAATTTTCGACTTCCGGTTTTCGATGGATTTATACATTTTAGAAGATCCTGATTACAATTTAATGTTTTTTTAGAAAATGTCTGTCTGTGAGTCTGTCTGTCATTCTGTATGGGACAAAAATTTTGTGGACATACTGCCTCAAGAACTAATGCATGGAATTAAACGCAATTTTAGATTCGGTTAGATATTGATATAAACTGGAGCTGATTAGTTTTTGGTGAATATCGCTCAATAGGAGACGCTGCTATGCTGCATTAATAGTGATTTTCACAATAACGATATCTCAAGACCTAATGTACAGATTTTTATAAAACTTAAGATTCAGTCAACCACTTAACTAATTTCCCCGTACGTCGTACGGGCAAAAAGATTTTGCTTGATCTATCATTTAAAGCTATTTGAAACCACTAACTTTTTAATTACATTTCATGGTATTTTCATGGTATTTAATGCATAAATTTTTGGAATAAAAAATACGAATATTTTAGCTTTAAAAAATCGTGTTTATCTCATATTTTCAATTTACTGTATGTAAAAAAAGGAATCAAGTAGATAATGTAGTTTGGTACTGATTACTTTTTGGTGCAAATCGTTCAAGAGGTGGTGTTACTATGTGCATTATTTTCACAATTGCATGAATATCACAATACCTAGCTAGAGCTAATGCACAAATTTTCATCAAATTTCAGATTCATTTAATCCCTGATATAGGTTAGTGTTGTATAGTTTTTGGTGTAAATCGTCCTACAGCTGAACCTGCTCTGGTACATTTTTCAAAATTTCGCAATACCTGTTTCTCAAGAACTAATGCATGAATTTTCATCAAACTTCGGGTTCAGTTAGTACAAGATAAAAATTGATCCTGGTTAGTTTTCGGTCTACATCACTGAACAGTTAACACTATTATGCAGAATTTTTCAACAATTCTACAATAGTTTTATCTCAAAAACTAATGAACGGATTTTCATCAAACAGCAAATTCTGCTAGAAGTTCTCAGAAATTGTTGCTGACTGGATTTTGGTGTGAATAATTTAACCATTGGCGCTGATATGCTGCATTTTTTTAGGAATTAGCATCATATATGAAATACATGAAAATTTTAACACTGCCACATCTGACTAATATCTAAGCTGTTTTTCTATAAAATATAATAGCTACTTAACTAATATATGCTAATTAAAAACCTTTCCCTTTTTCTAGTTAAGTTTTAAAATATAGAACGTACTACTCTACCTATTTACTTTTAAAAACCAATATTTCTGCTTCATGAAACGCTTTTGTTCTAAGTCTTAATCCTTAACTTCTGTTAACGGCCTCATAAACTGCTGCTGTATTTATTTTTCACATTTTAACTTGTAATTTTCAGTTTAAATATTGTTGTTATAGTTCAATTTTGATTTGTTTGGTAATATCGCTAAAGACTTCTGAATGAGGGAATTTTATTATAATAGGCCTTTACTATTGACTTAGCCAAGGAGGGGGTTAAATGCTCTGGATACCACTAATATTCTATTTTTTTTTTTTTTTTTTTTTTTTTTTTTTTTTTTTTTTTAATTAATAGCAGAAAATTGTCCGGAAATGGAAAAGAGAACTCTGCAAAATTCGCAGTATCCAGAGCATTTGAACCCCAACTCTGGCTATGCTACGAACCTTTATATAAAATTTAGCGCAGAAATAGTATCATATGAGTCAGTCAATCCTTTTATTCATTCTACGATAAAATGGTCTCGTGAGCGCTCGAATTACACTCATTGCCATAAAAATTTGTGCACCAAGAAAAGGACGTCCAAATGAAAAGAAATTTTACACGCATAATTACTACTGTGATATAAGTAAGTGATTAGAAAACAAAAGAAAAAGGATCATTTATTGCAGAAAAAAGTACAAATGAATGGAAATTTTAGTACTTTGTTGGACCCCCCTCTAGCACGAATGCACGATGCGATACGAGCAGGCATTGATGCATACAAGTTCCGTATGATGTCCTGAGATATTTGTTCCACAATTACTGTAAACGCGCCTAGAGTTCAACCACACTAGTAGGGTGTCCAAATTGCCGTCCCGAATGATCCCAGATATGCTCGATTGGTGACAAATCTGGAGATCGAACAGGCCAGGGAAGGGGGCTAATATGGCGGAAGCAGGCTTGTGACATCCTTGCTGCATGTGTCCGAGCATTGCCTTGCTGAAAAATGGTTCCTGGGAACCCTGCCACGAGTGGCAACACATGTGACTGAAGGATGTGCGAGACGTACCAATGGGCTGTCATTGTGCCACGAATCAATATTAGGGGTGACCGTGTATCGTAAGCAATGACACCCCATACCATCACACCAGCTGTGGGAGCGGTGTGCCGATGTAAAGCAAAGGCAGGATTGAGGCGTTCACCACGGGGCCTCCCCAGTGTCTACCCCAGCGTTTCCTTTGCAAAAGAAAAGGTAAACTCAGACAATTTCTGTTTACCAGTTTTATACTCCCAGGTGAATGAAGTTCAACGCCCTCTAGTGGCATTACGCAATGCGCAATCATGCTGCATTTCTAATCATTTGCATATCTGCCTGATATGTACCTTCATGCCAAGTTTCGTTACAATCCCATAATTATTTCTTGGTGCGCAAATTTTTATGGCAATGAGTGTATTAATGAAACAATTTTTGTCGCGGCAGTTACAGGTTAAATGTTATTTGTGATCTCACTTTCGTTTTCGTCTTTTTCATCGTTTAACTTATAATTTTCATTTTAACTATAATTACTAGAGAAATTTACAAATGCTTTTACAAAACTCATTTATTTTAGGAGATTTGATGCAAAAACTTGCAGTAATGAGGCAAAAATACCCACTGCGTACTTTTACCCCAACCGGTAGGGCAAAGATAGGCGGAGCAATGTTTTTAAAAAATTGCAATTTCTCACAAAATTATAACCTGACAGAATATCGGTTAATGGTGGCCGGTACCTAAGGTTCAAATATAAAATTTTAATCATTCGTCACACAACTTTAGAACAATGTGTTCGTTAAAAATCAAAATTTGATAATTGGGAGTATACATGCATATCTTTACTCTCACCTACTCTGATGTTTGTGTATTCAATCGCTAAAATCCAATTCATGCTCTAATCCGCAAATTTTAGTTATTAATTATAAACAGTAATAAGAACCACCAGTAAATAAATATATAATTAGAGAAAGGCGTACCTGCTAACCGTGATCGTCTTTTCTGCTTTATTTAGTTTTATTTTTTGTTTTCAACTCCAACTGCCTCTCCCCCCCCCCCCAAAATATACCTTAGCTCAAAGACTTTTTGATTTACTGTTTACTCCTCCTATACTTTTCAACATCAGATTGAGGAATATGTTTATACAGTGTATCCCACACAAATAAAGCCAACATGATTTTGTGCCATAATCGGAGAAGAAACAAAAACACGAAAACGAAGCAAATACATTAAGAAAGACTATATAGAAATCATATTTACAAGGAATAACTCACTCACTTCCCCACTTGATAAGGAAAAAATGAGGGGGTGAAAAGTGTCCCGCAGAAGTGAAGTTACTACTGTTAATAGCAATTATATCCCCCATGCTTACATTTGACTTGGAATATATGATGTGGCATACCATTTACTAATCCCTGGAAGACATTAGCATCAATATTACCCCAGGTCTCAATGATGGCGGCCTGCAGTTCTGCCATAGACTTGAACTGCCTGACATTGGCATTTAAAGTTCTAATGAGGATATTCCACGCATTTTCTTGGGGATTGATAGGAAGGTACATGGCAGGCTATTCCATAACATGTCACCAATTATCAAAAAAACATTCCTAGGAGGATTTTGCAAAGGTTATGGGGGCGTTTTCCTGCTGAAAATTCAACTTAACCCATCAATTCCCTCTTCAGTTGGCAATAAATGTTTTCTAGCATTTTTTGGTAATTGATAGCCTACATGCCGTCTGAGGGAAGAGCCAGGTTATGTTTATTACCATAGTAAAAACCTCGACACACCATTAATAAGCCTCCATATACCTATGTTGAGCATGCCCTTGTTGAAAGCTATCCACAAGCAAAGAGAGTTGATGGGGCCAAATATCATCAAACCTGAAGGACCAGTGGCATCTTGTTATATTCCCAGATAGAAAAATATTAGTTTGGATGGCTTAGACGGTCTTGATTTCTGTTGATATGACATGAGGTAAGAAGAGGAAATTTCCTCCACAAGACAGCCCGATGGAGGCGTATTAATAGTATTGGGAGGATTCAGCTATATTGTTAGACAAAACCTGGCTCTTTTCTCAGACCGCATGCAGACTACCAGTTCCCAAGAATTGCTAGAAATCTATTTATTGCCAGTTGAAGAGAGAATTGGTGAGTTAAGTTGGATTTTTTAACAAGAAAACGCCTCCATATCCTTTGCAAAATCCCCCTAGGAATTTTTTTTGATAATTGGGGACATGTTACAGAATAGCCTGCCCTGTAACTTAAGCTCAATTCCCAAGAAAATGTGTGGAATATCCTCAGTAGAACTTTAAATTCCAATAGCAGACAGTTCAAGTCTGTGCCTGAACTGCTACCGCCATCATCTTGAGATAATACTGATGCTAATGTCTCCCAGCGATTGGTAAATAGTATGCCACATCGTATATTCCAAGTCATATGTAAGAATGGTGGATATACCGGGTGTCCCAAAAATGACTGATGGATTTTGAAATTATATAACTTGCAAACGGTGACAGCTATTTAAAAAAATTTTGCAGGAGGGTTATGTATAATGCCAGGAGTTTTTTTTACCGTATTTTTTTATTTTAGTTCGAATTTCAAACAATAGGTGGCGCTGACGGCGATTGAAGACTACCTGATCAGTGCTGAGTGAAACGCCGACCTGGCCTTAAATCGCCGTCAGCGCCACCTATTGTTTAAAATTCGAACTAAAATAAAAAAATTACGGTAAAAAAACTCCTGACATTATACATAACCCTCCTGCAAAATTTTTTTAAATAGCTGTCACCGTTTGCAAGTTATTGAATTTTAAAATCCGTCAGTCATTTTTGGGACACCCGGTAATTGCTATTAATACACTGCTCAAAACAATTAAAGGATATTTGAAGTTTTATATAAAATAAAGATATAAATGAAATTTTTTTTGTCGAAAATAGAAGAAGAGAATCCCAAATGCAAATTTTTCTGGTTTTCAAACTGTGGAGTATGCAAATTTTGAGTTCGACGTCAAAAACGTCGCTTCAGCGGCAGCGAATGAAATTTGACTTTCAACTGGATAAAAAAGAATGAAGACAAGGATGATCAGCATTCAGTGATTGCTTTGTTTCGATGAGTACGATGTCTCAGCGAAGTCATTTGACAGATTCAGAAGCTTGGAGAATTGTTGGTAGGTTAGAAGGGGGCCAAACTCAAGCCGAAGTAGCGCAAGCCATTGGAATGTCAGAAAGTGTCATTTCCAGGATCTGGAACCGTTTTTTGGAGAGTGGATGTGCAGGCCGAAGACCAGGGCAAGGTCGTAGACGGGCAACAACGCCCAATGAAGATCGGTATTTAGCGTTAGCAGCTCGGAGACACCGAAACATGAACGCTATTCTTCTCCAACAACACCTTCGCTCAGCTACAGGCACCACGATTTCAACTCAGACTGTCCGAAACCGGCTCCATGCTATATGTCTGTATGCTCGCCGACTGATGGTATGTGTTAGATTAACATCAAGGCATCTTCGCGACCGCAGGGAGTGGGCAACCGAGCATGTCAACTGGAGGAGAAATGAATGGAGCAATATTCTGTTTTCTGACGAGTCCCGTTTTTCTGTGCATCCGGATAATAGGCGTATCTTCATCTGGAGGGACCGTGGCAGTAGGAATAATCCTGCATTCGTGCACGAAAGTGTCAGATTTGGCGGTGGAGGAGTGTTGGTGTATGGTGGCATCTCCATTGACGGGCGCACTGACCTCTACATCATTCGAGATGGAGCTCTGATTGGTCGCCGATATGGGGATGAGATCCTCAGACCTATTGTAGTCCCTTACGTTGCAGCAATCGAAGATAACTTCATTTTAATGGACGATAACTGCAGGCCACATCATGCAAACCTGGTGGAGGATTTCCTTTTCGA
Source organism: Maratus speculifer (assembly GCA_964019185.1). Taxonomy (NCBI): domain Eukaryota; kingdom Metazoa; phylum Arthropoda; class Arachnida; order Araneae; family Salticidae; genus Maratus; species Maratus speculifer. The sequence continues at coordinate 32,203,832 of OZ025293.1, forward strand.
GGAAGGAATCGTTCGAATGGAATGGCCAGCGTGTTCTCCAGACATGAATCCAATCGAGCACGTTTGGGACGCTCTAGGAAGACGAGTTTCTGGCCGCCAACAACCCCCACAAACTCTCCAAGAACTGGAAAGAGCTCTTCTGGAAGAGTGGGGCAGAATACCCCAACTCGTCATTAATAGCCTCATTGAGTCCATTCCTCAAAGGTGTTCAACGTTGCTGGCCGCCCGTGGAAACCATACCCCCTACTGAAAATGATTTTCTTTGAAGAAAACACCTTTTCTTATTCTTTTTTTTTCATATGCACAAATTGTGTTTTTTTCCTTTTGTACACAAATGCGCAATAAAATGCATTTTTTTCTGCCAAACATGTGTAATTTATTCTCATATAACCTACTATGTCTGTCGACCATGTATCAATTAGATAAAAAGTTTCCCAGATACAAAATCCACCTAAAACTGCAATATCCTTTAATTGTTTTGAGCAGTGTAGTAGTGTCTTTATTTCGGCAGGACACTTTTCACCCGATTTTTTTTTTTTTTTTTTTTTTTTTTTTACATTCATTTTTTTCCTGATCAAATGGGGCAGAGTGTGAGTTATTCCTTGTAAATATGCATTTCTATATAGTTTTCCTTAATATATTTGTTTCGTTCTCGGGTTTTTTTTTTCTCACCGATTACGGCATGAAATCATGGCTGCTTTATTTGTGTCCGATACACTGTAAATATTTATCTTAGAAACATAATAATTTCAGTCACCCCTAATTGAAGTACTCTTATCAAGTTCAGAATTCCTTGCAGGTTTAATTTAAAATTCATGATTATTACACACTCTTGATTTTATACAAAAATATTATCCGGAATTTTTTTTTTTTAACTATAGTTTAGTCGTTAGTTTATCGTTTAACCCCTTGGGGACGAACGTCAGATATATGCGTGACGCATAAAGTGATCGGAATCCATGATTATTCTCACCAGTTATTTTTTAGGTAGATTTCGTATGAAATACTACCTATTGCATTCTCTCCCATGCTGGAATTTCTGAAAAATTTTTGCAGATCTACACCGATCATGACTCCTAGACCCCAAAACTACTATCAGTAAAAAAGTTTATACAGGGTGATTCCAAATTTTTTTTACAATAAAAGAGGGGTGATAGTACACATCAAGACAAACAATATTAAATAGGAGACCAAGGGTCCAAAACGTTTTCTTAAGGAGATAGCCGCCATTAAAGTTTAGGGGCCAAAATTTCAAATAAACATAAAAAACGGAAAAATCGGTCGATTCATTTGCGGTTTTCACTAAAATTATTCTTTATGTCGGCATTTTCTTGAAATTAAATTATAAAGATAAATTTCAAAAAATGCCGATAGAGGGCGCTTTAGACTTTGGAGTAACGAACAACTATTTTTTGCCGGTATTTTTTGCATCTCATTAAATGTTTTCGTAAGCTTAGACTCAAACTTAAATTTTGAGCTCAAAATCTGTAGTTGGGAGTGGTTAAGTAACACAAACTGAGCTGTGTTCAGAGGGTTCAAATTTCAAATGATTAAAAAAAACGGAAAAATTGGTCGATTGATTTGCGGTTTTCACTAAAACTATTCTTTATTTAAGTATTTTCGTGAAAATAAATTATAAAGATAAATTTCAAAAAATGCCGATAGAGGGCGCTTTAGACTTTGGAGTAACGAACAACTATTTTTTGCTGAATTGTTTGCATCTCTTTAAATGATTTCGGAAGCTTAAACTTAAATTTTGAGCTCGAAATCTGAATAGTAGGGAGTGGTTAAGTAGCACAAACTGAACTGTATTCAAGGGGGGGGGGGTTCAAATTTAAAGTAATTATAGAAAATGGAAAAATTGGTCGATTCGTTTGCGGTTTAAAATGAAACTATTCTTTAAGTCAGTATCTTCTTGAAAACAATTTTTAAAGATAAATCTCAAAAAAATCCGTAAGAGGGCACCTTAAACTTCAGAGTAACCAAAAATTCCTTTTAACCATTATTTTTTGGTTATAATTAAATGCTTGCAAAAGCATTTTAAATGTTCTCAGAAGCTTAGATTTAAACTTAAATTTTGAGCTCAAATCCTGAATCGTTATGAGGAGTTAAGAAGCGCAAACTGATGTGTGTTCAGGAGTTGAAATTTAACCCTCTTTCCTCCTCGAACACAATTCAATTTCTCGCTATTTAAACACTCCCAACGATTCAGAATTTTAGCCCAAAATTTAAGTCTATACATTTGAAAGCATTTAATGTGATTAAAAAAATAACAGTTAAAAATAGTTGTACGCTACTCCAAAGTCTAAAGCGCCCTCTATCGGCATTTTTTGAAATTTACCTTTAAAAATTATTTTCAACAAAACACTGATTGATCAAGAAAACTGCTGATTTAAAAGTTAGTTTTAGCAAAAACCGCAAACGAATCGACCAATTTTTTCCGTTTTTTACAATTATTTGAAATTTGAACCCTCTGAACACAGCTAAGTTTGTCTACTTAACGACTCCCAGCTATTCAGATTTTGAGCTCAAAATTTAAGTTCAAGTCTAAGCTTACGAAAACATTTAATAAGATGCAAAAAATAACGCCAAAAAAGAGTGTTTCGTTACTCCAAAGTCTAAAGCGCCCTCTATCGGCATTTTTTAAAATTTATCTTTATAATTTATTTTCACGAAAATACCTAAATAAAGAATAGTTTTAGTGAAAACCGCAAATGAATCGACCAATTTTTCCGTTTTTTATAATCATTTGAAATTTGAAACCTCTGAACAAAGCTCAGTTTGTGTTACTTAACCACACCCAACTACAGATTTTGAGATCAAAATTTAAGTTTGAGTCTAAGCTTACGAAAACATTTAATGAGATGTAAAAAATACCGGCAAAAAATAGTTGTTCGTTACTCCAAAGTCTAAAGCGCCCTCTATCGGCATTTTTTGAAATTTATCTTTATAATTTAATTTCAAGAAAATGCCGACATAAAGAATAATTTTAGTGAAAACCGCAAATGAATCGACCGATTTTTCCGTTTTTTATGTTTATTTGAAATTTTGGTCCCTAAACTTTAATGGCGGCTATCTCCTTAGGAAAACGTTTTGGACCCTTAATCTCCCATATAATATTGTTTGTCTTGATGTGTACTATCACCCCTCTTTTATTGTAAAAAAAATTTGGAATCACCCTGTATATCTATCTATCTATCTATCTATCTATCTATCGGTGTATATCACTTTCTTCTAGACACGATAACTTCTATAATTATACTCAGATCTTCTTCAAACTTTTACATAAAATCAAGAAGCATAAAATCTCGCTTGAGTTCGTTAATGGGCAAAATCGAAACAAGGGGATGGAAATTAGGAGGGTTTTTTTGAAAACCGAAAAAACGCGATAATTTCTTAAATAAAATAGATATCGAATCAGTTTAAAGTTTATATTACTTCTTAAAAAGGGGCTAAAAGTTTATGCATGACAGAGTTTTGGTAACGTTAAAAATGGGCTCAAGGGGCGAAAAAAATTGGCTTTTTGGAAGAAAAAAAATCATAACTTCGTCAATTCTCATCGTATCAAATCCAACTAAATTTTTTATAAACGTACTCAACATTATCTAAAACTTTTGTATTTACAAGTTTTTGATAGGACCAACTTTTACCGATGAAAAAAATTAAAAACGAAAAGAAAAAGGGGGGAGGAAAAAGAAAAAAATCCATAACTTACTCAATTCTTAAGCAATCAAATATAATTAAATTTATGTTACATCTTCTCAATAATATCTACAGCTTTTATATTAACAAGTTTTTTGTAGGACCAATTCTTCTAGCAAAAATAAATTAAACAAAAATAGAAGTTAGAGAAAAAAAACCTCAAATCCAAACTGCTTATATTCTGACTCATTTTTAAATTCATTTTTGATTTTAAACGCATCCAAATGGCTGATTCTCTTATTTAGGAACTATATAATGTGAAGTATAAGCCAGTGTTTTGATAAAGGCAGAATATATAAAAAAAAAGTCTGCCAAAAACAGTATTTTGAACAGAATTTCCCGAAGTAATAGTGATAGAAAAATTGAGGAAGTATAACAAATTGCGTTTTTTCCGAGTCATTTTTAAATCGATTTTTGTTCTCAAACACATCCAATTTACAGGTCCTCTTATTTAGGAACTATATAGTGGGACGGATTGGCCAGTTTTTTGATAAAGGCAGAATATATTTCAAAAAAGGCTGTCAAAATGCGCACTTCGCACAAAATTTTCCAAAGCGATTATGATTAAGAATTGAGGATGTATTCAAATAACAAATTGGTTATTTTATGACTCCTTTTTAAATCCAATTTTGCTCTCAAACGCATTTAATTAACAGTTTTTTGTTATTTAGAAACTATATAATGTGCGTATTCATCAATTTTTTGATAAAGGCTAAATATATTTTTTTAAAAAGCTGGCAAAGTGGGCACTTCGCAAAAAAATATCCCAAAGTGTCCATGATGAAAGAATGGTCGATGTATTCAAATAACAAATTGGTTATTTTATGACTTATTTTTAAATTCAATTTTGCTCTCAAACGCATTCAGTTGACAGTATATATTTTTATTTAGGAACTGTATAATGTGCGGATTCGTTGATTTTTTGATAAAAGCTAAATATATATATTTTTTAAAAGCTGTCAAAGTAGGCACTTCGCTCAAACTTTCACAAAGCGATCATGATTTAAGAATTGGGGATGTATTCAAATAACAAATTGGTTATTTTATGATTGATTTTAAAATTCAATTTTGCTTCCAAACGCATTCAATTGATAGATATTTGTTATTTAGGAACTGTGTAATGTGCCGTATTGGTCAGTCTTTTGATAAAGCTTAAATATATATGATTTTAAAGCTGTCAAATTGGGCGTTTCGCACAAAATTTCCCAAAGCGATCATGATTTAAGAATTGAGGATGTATCCAAATAACAAATTGGTTATTTTATAACTCCTTTTCAAATTCGATTTTGCTCTCAAAAGCATTCAATTGACAGTTTTTTGTTATTTAGGAACTATATAATACTATATATGTATTGGTCGATTTTTTAATAATAAAGTCAGAATATATTTCAAAATATGTTGTCGAAATGGGCATTTGAGCCGAATTTCGCTTAAGATGATTTTGATAAAAACAAGTTCTTGCATAAAAATAAATTACATTTTTTTTTTCAAAAGCGGCCAAATAAAATTCTTAAACTAAATTTATCTCTAATCATATTTTATTTATTGTTGTTGAAATGAGCACTCTTCGAAATCTACCTCCGCCTATAGGCCAAGCCGACAGGGATTTTTTTTATTGTATATTTTTTATCGGGACATTTGCTAGATTCTATTAAATTTTTTTTCTGAAAAACCAGTGTAAAAGCAAAAAATTCTGCAAAAGGCGCTCGTCGCAAATCTGTTAAATAATGATATTTTGCGCTTCATTTACAAAAGAATTCACCAGTTATTATGATACTTTTGTTAGTCCTGGAAAAAATACAGTAAAATATGTTGAAACAAGGCGGAATTCTACCTTAAATTTTTAGAACCGTGAGTACATATATACACTTTCAAATGATGCATATAGGATTTGTTTTTCGCACCATTAATACAGAAAAGTAATATTTTCTTTATTTAATTAGGGCATTTTCGTGTTTATATAAGTAAAACAGTAACTGATTAGTAAAAAATTAAAAATTGTGCATGGAACACACGCTGAAGGGGTTTATTCAGTGAAATAAAAAGACCTGTTCGCTGCCGAATACACGATACTTTGTTGTTTAGAGCAAAAGAAAAGTGACGAGGGTTTTATTTCAGTTAGCATTCAAGTCACCGCACATTACAAACCTAAAAATATTTAAACTTAGCTATTTCAGCTACCTTAGCTCTAGTAATAAGTACGCAAACCCAAAATTTCCTTGCATGTCGTATGCTCCAGAGATCATGCCACTTACACTGATTAATGCAACAGAAAAAAGAGTGGTAGAGAAATTAAAGATTTCAACAAACAAAAGCATATGTGCATCAGAAATGTCATGAATGCAAACGTTTATAAATATTACGGAAAAGTACATAAACTATAAAACTCTAAAGTAAGACGGTGAAATAATAACGAGAGAAAATGAATGGATGAAACGGAAATGTCGACATTCTCGCTCCCTCCTTTTTTTTAACCCTTAACTGCTGTGACAAATATTGTCGCATAAATAGTGTGAGCGGTCAGTCAGACCGCTTAATCTAAAGACGAATAAAATGTTAAATTAACTCTCAGAATACTATTTTTGTGTTAAACATTATGTACAGGACTATTATAAATACAATAAAACTATTCAAAAGTCTTTAGAGATATTAATAGTGCTCCAAACGAAACAAAATTTAACAGTATCTGGAGTTAAACTAAAAATTACGAGTTAAACTACGAAAATTGAAAATCTCAGCGGTCAATGAGACCGCTAACAGTAAATCAAGTAAAACACTTTATAAAATCCCCATAAAATTAAAATAAAGTAGGACGCGTTTCGAGCTACAACAATAACAGCTCGTCATCAGCTAAACCAACATGTGTCCGTAAGGGCACAGAGTCGAGATAAAGTGAAAGAAAGAGGAAGGAGATTACAAAGAGCGCGACAGGTGGCGCTAGCTGAAAAATCCCAGGTGCTACCAGTTTTCACCAGTGTTCACGGTGTTTTTTCACCGCTAAGAGTAGTTAAGGGTTAATTGCAATTTATCACGGAATTATAATTTGACAGAATAGAGGTTGGAGATGGCTTTGGCTAAGGTTCTGATCTGATATTTTAATTAATGGTTGCATAAATTTAGATCAATGTGTTCGTTAAAAATCAAAATTTATGAAAAGTGCATATTTTTACCCCCTCCCCCCACCTACTCTATAACAAAATGTAATAAGGGTATATTTTTCAAAATTTATAGAAAGAGCGTATCTTTACCCCTCACCTACTCTGCAATAAAATGTAATAAGGATAAATTTGTCAAAATTAAACTAAATATGAAGTTTCAGGGAATTCCATGCATAAAAATACTTAAGTTACTATGTCCATGAAATTTCAGTAACACACAAACAGACATTGGTTCAAAAGTAGTCAAATTATACTTTGAACATTTCCAAACATGTCGATCCACCAAAAACTGTAGGTTGGAAATTTTCATAAACGCTATTTCTCTTTTTGTGATATAGAAGAACTTAAAAAATAAGTAAATCTTCGGTAGCTCAAAGTTCTCAGGAAAAAGAAATGCATTATTATTTTCAGAATGTTCGAATTCTAAAAAATAATAAAAAATGTTTACTTTCTGCAAAAATTAAAAATCTGCTAGGATACGTTTAAAAAAACTAAACTGTAAACATGTTATACTTGTGGAATTTAAAATTCATAAATTTCAACGCAAATAACAAAATTCACTATAAAAGCAAGACATACTATTTATAAACATAGTATAACTAATATCTTAATTTTATGATTTTGCTAACTATTATTTTTTCAAGAATGCAAATATTAACACATACAACAAGAAATTAAAAAAAATCTTTAGCACAGAAGTACGAAACTGTGTAGAGTGTAGGAATTTGAAAAAAATAAATTATATAAAAGTTAAGGAGAAAAAAAAATATTGTGAAAGTGCTGTTTAATTCAAGATTTCTCTTTTTCTTTCAGCCATAATTTTTAATATTTTATTTCATTTTGTATATATATTTTTTGATTTGGCCATTAATACATAACTGTAATTTAAAATACAAGTGTACATAACAATTTTTTTCCTCATATTTTAATACCATCTATTAACGATATATTTTACTTACATTTATTGGTTCCAATATTTATTTTGTAATTATATCGTGTATGCATTATAGTGCATCATTTAAACAAAAAAATTTGTGAAAGTTTTTAATGTGCCGTTCATGTAATATAGTTTTTCTCTTCCCATGTGTAAAGCATTTTTTGATTAATTACTAAAAACAACATATTAAACACATTCAATTTATCTTATTTCTAATATATATATATATATATATATATATATATATATATATATATAATGGATCCAAACTACCCTAGATTCCAAAAGCCCTGCTTTAGGGGAAAAGATTGGAGTTACTCGGATCCTGGAGAGCTACTTTTACGCAAAATAAAAGGTATTTAACATTAATCCTGGATCTGCTGTGTGGAGAGTATTGACGTGATTTGCCAATAACCCACAGGTAACAGCACTAACCATCAATAAAATATATCAGAACTGATTTCAAACACTTTTTGGGGGAGAAAACCCGCATCCAAATATCCCTTTCCTAGGTCCAAGTAATTACAGATAACCCAAATTACGATTTTATTTTTAACTAGCAGGCTATGCCCGCTGCGCTGGTCCATTTTTCCAAACAAATCTTGACTCAAACAAAATAGTGATTTGAAATTTCTTTTAAAGCAGTGTAGACTATCACCTGGAATGTCCTTCCGCAATGCTGAAAACGAAGCCAGTGCCAATGTCATTGCGATATTGCACTATTGTATGCCTTGGACAAAATTTGGATAGTTAAGTACCATCTCTCTTATTTGATCATTTGTAGTAGAGTTTGATATGAAAATGAGACCGTTGTGACAGCAGGAATCAAAATGTTCTCTACTCATCACATTATTTTGTCAGAAAGCATTGCAATGATTATCAAACTCTATTAATTTTCAAATAGCACATTATCATTTGTTAATTCTTAAACTCCCGAATCTGAACTTGCAAGATGTGCAGATCTGGTAGCCTAAATACAATCTCATTACATGTTGCATTACATTTTTTAATAACTGTCCTCTTCTGGCAACTCTACTACAGTTTTCTATCTACCTTGGTCTGTTCCAACAAAATACATAGCAAAAAAATGTAAAAAAGAGTGTTTAACTTATATATTTATTAGAACAATGAAGCATAAAAGGTGTGTTTTAAAGCTGAATTATTTGGGTAAAATTAAAATTACATCAGTTTCACTGCCTCTTCATTTTTTTAAACCAGTTGCAGGGCTGCCACAGGCGACTATTTTTATATTCCGTTTGCACCACTATTTTTCTAATATAAATTTCAAAATATATTTTTCTTGCAAGTGTTGTCAAAGTGTATGTTAAGGATTTCTGTTTAAAGAAAGTGGTGCCAGTTAGAGTTTAAAAATAGTCGCCTGTGGCAGCCCTGCAGTTGCAAACATGTAGCTGTTAAATCGGGAATAATCTTGATGCTAAATTTTGTAGAAAAATAAACCTTCATCTCGTAATAAATTCCATTATGATTTTTGGCGTCAAACATTAGTATTGCTTATAACGAGTTGTTACAAATGTATCAGACTTATTTCGCGTTTATTGTCAAATGAAAGTGGAGTTTACAATCATCTATTATTGGCATTTAATCTTATATCTTGGCGATTTTTTTTTTTTTTTTTTTTTTTTTTTTTTTTTTTTTTTTTGGTTTGACGGGGTAATGAAGCAGTATTTAATAGTTAATTTTTGATAAAATTCTGTTGATAGGGCTTAATGTTAATTAAACCTGCAACATAAACATCATAAACAAAATTTTCTACTGTCGGTACTTAATGTATATTTTTTTCTTAGCCAATTTTAAAGTATTTTTTTAACCTCTGAATGATTAATAAATTAATTGCAAATATTTTTTTTAATTCTATATTATCGATATTCCGAATATTTTTCCTGCACATTGCAAATATTGCTTTTTTAGGGATAGTAAAATAACTACAGATGAAAAATACATAATAAGGCTAAAACACAGAATTAACGACAACTTGGCGAATGTCTCTACGGAGACTTGAAAATTACGCCAGTTCTGTAAACTTAAATATCCAGATAGAATTTAAATAAATAATAGGTACTACTTTATTATTCCATAGATCAGTTTCGTCAAATTATGCATATTGCAAAATGATTCACCATATTATACAAACGAATATAACTTTTATTTTAAATAACCAAAGAATCAATAAATTACGAAAATATTAATTGAAATACAAATAAAACGTCGAATTAAAAAGTAGTTAATGACGTAACAAACGCATGTAACATGTTTAATTTCAAATGAATGTGGCATTTACGATCTAACATTATTGACATTTAATCTTTTATTTTGGCGGCAGTTTTTTGGTCAAAGGGATAATCAAGTAGTACCAAATAATATAAAAAAATATAAATAATAATATAGCCAATAATATTTTGGTCAGCTGTCATGTATTGATCACGTTGGTGCGATTGCAACAAAATTGTGATTTTATGGATTGCGTGTTAATCTGGTTGTTGTTTATTTACTAATAAACTTTGTTTCTTTACTTTTCTTTATTTTCTCTTTCTTTATTGTTTTGTTCTATAATTATCAATTAAACTTGACTTATTTATTATTGTTTCCTTTTTAAAATAATGGAAAATAATTAAAAATAATATAACATGTAACTGGTATTTGAAAACGCAGTGTTTGCCAAACTGATGTCAGATTTAAAAAAAAAACGCGCCAAGGTGATGCGTATATAAAAATGGAAAAATGTTTATAATAATGTAAACAAAAAAGTAAACAAATAATTAAAAAATCGCCTTTTCGATTTTTTTTTAAAATAATGCCAAGCAGTCATTAATTCTGTAGTTGCATCAATAGTAAATTTTCTTTTCTTCGTTTGTTTCATAATGAAAAACCATAAATTTAATAATCTCAAATAAAATAATCTGACAAATTTTCTATTATCTCGTTGATGATCTAGAAATCTCCTTAATACATAAACAACAAGTTGGAAATTGCACGTGAAGCGTAGCAAATTAGGTGCGTTCGTACGATAGCGAAGTTTTAAAAATATTACTTTCATATATCAATCTCATAAAATTGTAAATAGTGAATTGCAATTAAAACGCTCATCAAACAATGTTCTCCCTATACCATTATGTAATGGAATACTTTTGTGTGGCCTTGTAAATCAATAACAAATGTTCTTTGCACCACAAATTATGTATGATGTATATTATAATATGTACTTTATAATTGCATATAAATTTTATTAAGTCCGCATGAGTGTAACACGATTAAAATGTATTTGAAACATTTTTTCCCATTGACCGTAATGTAACGGAATACTTTTGATTGTCCCTGTAATTGATCTATGCATCCGATTTTCATAAAATTTGAAATAACTCGACAAAATTATGTAATAATTATGTATTTTAAATTTCAAACGTATAGAATTTATTTGAAACTTTTTCCCCATTGACCATAATGTAATTGAATACTTTTGATTGCCCCTGTAATTGATCTATGCACACGATTATCAAAATATTTGAAATGACTCGACAGAATTATGTAATAATTGCGTATTTTAAATTCCAAACGATTAAAATGCATTTGAAACTTTTTTCCCCATTGACCGTAATGTAACGGAATACTTTTGATTGTCCCTGTAATTGATCTATGCATCCGAGTTTCATAAAATTTGAAATAACTCGACAAAATTATGTAATAATTATGTATTTTAAATTTCAAACATATAGAATATATTTGAAACTTTTTCCTAATTGACCATAATGTAATTGAATACTTTTGATTGCCCCTGTAATTGATCTATGCACACGATTATCAAAATATTTGAAATGACTCGACAGAATTATGTAATAATTGCGTATTTTAAATTTCAAACGATTAAAATGCATTTGAAACTTTTTTCCCCATTGACCGTAATGTAACGGAATACTTTTGATTGTCCCTGTAATTGATCTATGCATCCGAGTTTCATAAAATTTGAAATAACTCGACAAAATTATGTAATAATTATGTATTTTAAATTTCAAACATATAGAATATATTTGAAATTTTTTCCTAATTGACCATAATGTAATTGAATAATTTTGGTTGCCCCTGTAATTGATCTATACACACGATTATCAAAATATTTGAAATAACTCGACAGAATTATGTAATAATTGCGTATTTTAAATTTCAAACGATTAAAATGCATTTGAAACTTTTTTCCCCATTGACCGTAATGTAATGGAATACTTTTGATTGCTCCTGTAAATGATCTATGCATCCGAGTTTCATAAAATTTGAAATGACTCGACAAAATTATGTAATAATTATGTATTTTAAATTTCAAACGATTCGGTTGGGTAGTTTTTGCGTTGTTATATGCGGACGGACAGACGGACGGACTGAACGACCACTATAGGTGCTACGTATTATATAATTACGAACGCACCTAAAAAGGCAAAGATGTCATATGCGCTGTGTTTGGCGCGATAACTTTTTATGCTAATTTGGCGGAAAAATTGTTTTCGAATACCAGTTACATGCGTATATTTAAATTATTTTCTATTATTTAAAAAGTAATAAAAATTTATGAAAAAAGTTTAATTAATAAGTATATAACAAAACAATTTATACAATTTATAAAGTAAATAAGCATTTTATTTATAAATAAATATTAATAGTCGGGTTAATATATCTCAGACAAAATAATGCCAATTTAAAGTCTATTAGTTACCTCGGTGATACATAATATCTGTGCCAATAAAATTATATAGCAAATATGCCATTTGGTGGTGCTCAATTATTGAAAATTAGTCCAATATCATTTTAAACTTTATCTAACACGGAAAAAATATGAAGAAAATTGAAGAAGAAATGGCTAATTAAAAAAACTTGAAAAATATTTTGGCACAAATGCCTTATGTGCACCACATTTGTGCATATTTTTTCCTTTTTTAAGCCAATTTGGCGAAAACTTCATTATAAAATATCAGTTACATATATATTTTTTAATTGTTTTCTATTATTTTAAAAAAGAAATAAAAAGAAATAAATAATGTTTTGTTAATAATTATAAAATAAAACAATTTACATCATTAAAAAAAATAAATAAGAGTAAATAGTTTATTAATAAATATACAATAGCCGAGCTACCATATGAACATGAAATCGACGTTTTGTTGCAATCGCGCCAATGTGGTGCGTATGACATTTGTGCCATTTTTTTCAGCAGGCAATTTTTTTTTCAAAATGTTGAATTTATCGATAGCGCGAAATTGCATAAATTTCATTTAAATTGCATAGATTTCTTTGTTCAGTTTGTAAATTTTAAAACTAATTTTCCCTGGAAGAGAATTTGACAAAATGGCGCAAAAAAAAAAGTATGTTTGTTGATTACAATTTTCAAAATTGCGGTGAAAAACTTTTGAAAAAGAATGACATTATTTTACAATATATATATGTGTGTGGCAGAATTTCACACTAAAGCTAAAATTTAAATATTTGATTACAATTTTTAAAATATTAACTTATGTTTATTGAATTTACAATAGAATAATAAAATATACTCCAAAAATTATCTTATTTTGGAAAAAACAACATTATTCCGACCTAATGTTAGACATATGCATTTTTGCCTTAATTCTTTGCCGACAAAAGTAAAAAAAAATCTCAAAGAAACAAATATATAACTCTCAATTACTTTTATAATTAGATCTGTCTTTTTCTGGAGTAAGTTATATACTATCGAAATTCGATAAAAAAGGGAAAGAAAATAATAGAAAGGAAAATAAATATCGTTCAAAATTCATTTAATCAAATTTTCAAGTTATTTTTTTTTATTCTAACGCAAGGATAAGTCGCCAAATATTGCATCAAATGTAATATTTCATGTTATTTTTTAAGCGTTACAAATATTTCTTTTATTTTTAAGATAAATATATATTTTTTATAATATCATGCCTTATTAAATGGTTTTTCTTTATTATTATTATTATCAATAGTTATTTTCTGCTTTTATTTGCAAGATGTTTGCAATATTTCTAACAGATATGTCATTTTTAATTTGTTTAGTAATGATAATTTTCGCCAAAAAAAAAAAAAAAACTACTGGCAACCCTTTCATCAAAAATAACCGAAAAATACAAAATTTACTACGAAAAATCAGAGGTATCCCTGTAAATTTGAATCATAAACCTTCGGAAAAATATTTCCTATCGAATGATACAATCGGCAAAAAAATCCATCGGGTAGTTTTTGAAAACACCCGTTTGGAAGTTTCAGAATTTCTGCTTTATAATATATATGATTGCAGTTAAGAGTCTTTATAGATATCTAATTTTAAATACAGAGTTTTTTTAAACTATGTATTAGAAATATAAATGCAGGTAGAGGGGACCAAAAAGAGCAGATTTCATATAGGAAAGTCGATGCAAAAATGCAATGTTTGGGCAGTAAAGGACGCTGTTAAATTCGACGGATGAAAGCTCTTCACCAGCTTGAATCGTCATTCCTACACCGATTTCGATCAACATATATTAAACCAATGCTGAGTTTGCCGAAATGCAATTCATGCATGCAGCTAAGCAAGGAAATGGCTCACACCCAACAGCTCACGAGCTTTTTGAAAGACTATCCTCTACTGTGCGTAATGCTGTTTCTTCCACTGCGGGAATTTTGTATAAACTTATAAAGCCCATACCACGTCTAAAAACGTAAAATGATCTACTTGCGCACAACTTTCAATAAATGCGTTCAAATTTTCGAGAATCCTGCAGAAGACTACCCGGGAATCGTTCCATGTAAATCCTTTGAGCAGTTAATCCATTTCTTTGTGCAACCCCATACATGAAATGAATGTCGGCAAACTCCTATGGTAATGCATGTTGCTCGAAATTCATGCAGGGAACGACGATTCAAACCAGCGAAGCACGTTCACACGTCGCAGTCAAAGTCGTCCTTTACTGTCGCAACACTGCACTCCCACACCCACATTTCTATACCAAATCTTCTTATTTATGTCCCCTCTACCTGCCTTTAAACTTCTGACGAATAGTTTTGAAATACCCTGTGTATCTCAGTATGCATGAAATATATAAAATACCGCTTCAACAAAACTTTCTGATCGTGTAATTCGGCCAATGGGTAAAGTAAAATACGTCATTATTCATTAACCCGGTAGAACTCGCTGCATGATATTTTCTTTCTCCATCGTACCTTTTTTTTTTTAAGACTCTTATTAAAAACATTTTTTATTTTAATAAAATTTCAAAATGCGATTTCGATTATTTTATCTCTTTTGTGAATAGAAGTACTAAGACAAACAAAAACGTTAATAATAAGTGAATGTAAAGTAAACGAAAAGCAATTAGGCAACGTGAGAGAAATTCTCACTTGCGAGTTCTCCCGGGTTAACTATAGCTATCAAATTGAGATTTCCAAAAGCATGAATTAGATGTCAGATGTCGATGAGGTGTATTTTAAGAAAGTTTCTTTAAATTTTAATTATTTTAATAAAAAACTTATAAACACTAAAATTTTCGTTTGATGGCATTTTATCATAATTTTAAAAGTACTTAAAATTTAAAAAGAAAAATTTTAAAAACACACCCCATCGGCCTTTTACCCTTTAAACGCGTTGAATAAATGCACGTAAATAACCTTAAGTGCACGTGCGGTTCCACCTATCAAATAAATAATAAGGAAATTTCTGGCACCTGGAACAGGTGATATTGCTTACTTGACCTGAATATCCTGAAAATGAAAAGAAATGTAACACAATTTTGCATTAGAATATCAAGATACACTCAGCTGTACAGATAGTTTATGGATACATGCATAATGTTATGCGCATGTGCGGCCACTCGTAGTATATGAATATGAATGTAAAAAATTCGTTAACGTCATTGCTGTGATAGGCTGAATAATTGTATCATCAACGTTAATGTGACGCAAATTTTGAAAACGAAAACATCTGCAGCGTAGCAATGTTTTATTACAAACACTCTAAATAAAAAGGAGTGACTATTCCGGAGGAGTGAATACTCACTCTATCGCAGACTCAAAATATGCCCAACCTCTTTAGAGTGACTATTCACTCTGAGCAAAAGTGGAATCGTTGACTCTCTGAAAGAGTGAATACTCACTCCTGGGAAGTGAATATTCACTCTAAATAGGGATCAATAATCCCACTTTCTGAGGAGTGACTATTCACTTTTGCTAGAGGAGTGCGTTTTTTCGCTCCTGGTAGAAGTGAGTAGTCACTCTTACGGAGGAGTGACTATTCACTCTTGCTAAAGGAGTGCGTTTTTTAATGGTTTATTTTAAAAGAATCTTATCTTTCTGAGCATACAATGAAAATAAATACAAGCATCGTAAAGATTGGAATAAAATACTTTATTGACAATATTTATTTAATTCATAGTATGTAACATTAATTGAACTTTTTAAGGGAAAACATAATTAAAGTTACTATGAATTAAATCAGATTATTAACAGAAATAAATTTTTTTATTCCAATCTTTCTTTTTGTACTTGCTTTCATTGGTAGCCCCATAAATATATGATAGTTTTAAAATGCCCATAAGCGCAAGATATTAAACAGTTTTAAAATCGTAAACAGTCAGTATTTTTTATTTTTTTCAGATACCCATTAATTTATACATATTTTAAAAATTTCGTAATGCAAGGGTTTTTTTTTTTTTTTTTTTTTTTTTTTTTTTTTAACGTGTAATTAAAATCTTTTTTGCTGAGAATCACATATTAATACAACCTGCATTTATAAAACGACATTGAAAGTCACATTTAATTTCAATTTTTTATTCCCATATATAGAGTAGATGTGCCAGTAATGGACACCCTTAAGGCTTCTGTCCCTGCTGGCGAAGACACTCACGAGGTAACTGGTAAAATCCTATGGGGAGGGACTTTTCTAATATCTCGTTTGCATTTCGACATTTTATTTTATTTTATTTTATTTTATTTTATTTTATTTTATTTTATTTTATTTATTTTATTTTATTTTATTTTATTTTATTTTATTTTTTTGCATTGGATAGCTGAAGTTCGTCTCTACATCGTATTTTTTTTCTTTTTTTTGTACTTTTTCGATTTTGGTCGCAGATATTTTTTATAAAGTTACCTTCGCTTTCAAAACCGGTACCAAAAATGAAAGCGTTATTCTAAAAAATATCTGCTACCAAAATTGAAAAAGTAAATGTAAACAAATATTTAAGACTGAAAATATGTTTTTAATGACATCTGTAACTTAAGTGTTTTTATTTAAATGGTGAACGATTAAGCCCTATAAGCCCCTCTTTGACTGTGCCCTTAAATAATATTCTCGGCTTCAAGAGTGGTTTGATTGCCAGATTATAAAACAGGCGAAACATAGATTCATTTTTAAATAATAATAATAAAAAATGTATAAAATATTGAATTTATATTAGTCACATTAATGTAACTTTTTATAAAAGTTTTGGTGTCATTACATTTTGATAAGTGTAATTTAAAAATAATACTTGATTATTTAAGTTTTCCTTTAAGTCAATTTACTTTATGCACTATAAACATTCCCCAAAATTGCATTTTTAGCAATGCCTACATTACCGGAAAATAACTATTTATATATAAACTTTAAAATTAAAACATTATTTTCCGCTTCCTGATTGATTTAATTAAGAACATGAACAATAGTGCAAAATTATAAAATATGTAAGGGGGGGAATTACGAAAAAAATAATAAAAGCTACATTTTTTTGGTTATTTTTTATAAACCGAAAACATTCAGGGTTGTTTATTACTGGCATATCTACCCTATTGCATTTTATGAATAAATATAAAAAACATAAATATATAATATAATATAAAAAGCAGTTATGTATCTCTTTAAAAATAGTTCATTTTATATAAGGCATACTATGAACTTTTAAAATTACTAGAGCAGTTTTATCACATCAGGAACAAAAATCACTTTGTTTCAATGTTTAAATATCATGTTTTATTTTTACATGTCTAGAATTACATGTGTCACGAAAAAAAAAAAAAAAAGTTTATAACAGATGGAAATTTTATAACGGAATAAAATACATTCTTAGATTCAACAATTTCTCAAAAATCGTGCCATATAAGAAATTCCTATTGGAATTACGCATTTAATTTCAAAAAGAAAAAAAAGTGAATGCTTTAAAACAGTATCAAAATAATAAAATCATGTAACAGCTAATTGATGTTTATATTGTATGAAGAATGAAAAGAAATGTTTTTGTCTCAGCATTTTTCCCCCTGAGGAGGTAAGATTTTAAATAGCTAACATAGAAATAATATCAGAAATGAATAAAGAAATGACATCATAGAAGCAAATGATTTTCTGCATAAACGTGAAACTTTTGGGAACAAAAAATTAAAATTAAACATAGCTTACCTTGATAAATAATATCCTTTGTTTTATAAATAATAATCCCTTTTTTGGTAAATAATATCCGTGTCAATAATCCGTGTGTTTGGTAAATAATAACCCTTTGTCATTGAGTATTAATGAAGTACTACTTTTTTTTACTGAATTATTTTTTTTTTCATTGTGATTCCAGAAAAGGTTTAATCTGGTTTTTGGATTATCTCATATCATGCATATCGAAGCATATCATTCAAAGATCGAAATTTATAATACGTTTGAATATTATTAATAAAAATGAAATTAACGGAGGTCCACATATGTGACCGAGGAAACGAAAGATTCATTCCAAAATGGCGGAAACATTTTTCTTATCAGTAAAGGAAGTGAGAAGACATTTCTCATTGGCTGATGAGTCACTCTTGCCTACGAAGTGAGCATTCACTCTTTCGAAGAGTAATTGCTGAATCTTAAAAAGAGTGCGTTTTAATACCAAATAATCGTAATTTTCCAGGTTATATTATGAAAGGGGGTATTTGAAAATTTAAAATTCACATATTTTAGTGTTTTTTATTATATTTTACTTCATATATTGGTTCAAATTTTAACGGAAATTTTTTTTTAAGTTTATAATGCCGGGCTTTCACTCTCATTAGCGGAGTGAGGCCAGTCACTCTGATCAGTGGAGTGACTCTCTCACTCTCGCTTATAGAGTGAGATTATTCACTCCTTTGTATAGAGTGGAGATCTCCACTCCTTTAGGAGTGTATTTTTACAAAAGTCACTCCAAAAAGAGTGAAAATGGCTCTCACTCTCCCTAAAAGTGAGTTTTTCACTCTTGCCACTTTTAGAGTGTATATATTTTACAGAACAGCTATTTTCGAGACTAATAATATTTTCGGTCCGGAAAAAAGATAAGTACGCCAGTAATAATTTATCAATACTATGTGCAAATATGATTTTCTACATTTCGAGAAAAAAAGACTATAAAACTATTAGTGTCGAAAAACTCTTTGGTGAAACAGGTTTCCAATTGCAGATTGTGAAATGACCTATGAGAAAGCTAAAAAAAAATCGTTTCTGATTTTCTTATAGAATAATTATAATTCTACTTTCTGCATCAAAAATTGGACATCATGTGTGTACGTACTGATTTTTTAAAAATTGTCGCCTCAAATTTTAAATATTTTTTTAAGTAAAAAAATAAAATTGATTATCTTTAAAAGTAATCATTAATTTCACATACTATCTGACGTAACCAGGGGGGATTCCCAAAACCAGTAATACTGTAAGGTTTTCTTTTCCTTAGTTTATAGCAGAAATTTTTCTGATTAGATAAAGCAAACAGAACTTAAAAAAATTACCAGTATTCAGAGCACTTGGGCACCCACCCTAGTTACGCCACTGCACATTAACAAGACATTTAAAAATAGTCGAACCCCTCTTTGAGTTAGAAATTCCCAAACTTTTATAATGGCGAATCATTTAATCAAAACTCATTACATGCGAAATGGCCTAGAAGCTTCTGTTCGTCATCCTCTCAGTTTTGATGCAATTGCTACAAAACACATGCAGGTATAAAATTAGCATCTGCAACTTGTCAGGATATGAAGGAATATAGTTGCGTCACCAAGGTTCCTTCGAGAACGTTCACTATTTCACAGTCGCAGAAAAAGAAGCAAAACACCAATTTTGTCATCATATATCTCGTGATACGAAAAACAATTATTAAAAATATGTGCTTTTATTCAACTTTTTGTGCTGGAAAATCTAATTTCAGTATTAAAGATAATCAATGGTTGATTCCATGTCACGTGTAGGACAGCTTTTCTATATATTTCTGTTTTTCAACAATGTTATATCCTCAAATTAAAACAACCATGCTAATATGAAAATCTAGGGTTTTTTGTTATTTAATTCATATTTTAACAACTCATAAGTCAATATATATAGGTATTTATGTAAGGGTCGCGCGCGGGATATTTTGTCGGATTTTCATGGATTGGCACTGAAAAGAGGCTGATTAATTAGGTCAAAGTTTTTAAATGTGGACATTTTTATTATCTATTATTTTTATTATTTATTTATTATTAAAAATGAGTAGCTTAGTAAAGCCTAGTTTTTAAAACGTAGGGATTTTTAAACCTGTTAAACAGCCACTTTATATCGGGTATGGAACAGTTTTTCTACATATTTTTGCTGTTTTAACAATGCTATTGTATCCTTAAAATAAAACAATTATGCTAATATGAAAATATAAATTTTTCGTTATTTTAATATGTAGTTTATATTTTAACAACTTATAAGTTAATAAATATATTTATTTATGTAAGCGTCACGTGCGGGACATTCTCTCCGTTTTTCATGGAATGGTCTCAATACGTTCATCTTTACTTCGTCAGAAAATAAGCTGCATGACCTGTCGCGATTAATTTGCCCCTACTTTAACAAGCTGTATCTGAAAAGAAATTACTTTAAAAGTTTGTCATTTTATCAGACAATTACCTATGAATATGTTATACAGCTACTGATTTTTTTCTCATTTGCTTATATTCATTTTTTTTTCAACTTTGAAATCCCTTCGGAAAATTCAACCACATTTTTGAAGCCCAGATCTAAAAAGGAACAATTCTGATTTGATTAAGGATAGCATCACTTCAAAGAACACACATAATTTCATAAGAAATCTTTCATTTCATTTTGGGATCTTTTGGAGTAAGGTAAATAAATCATGGTTAAAAAGCCCTACGTTTTATGAATTTTGCAGTTAAATGAGCCATGAAAATTTATTCTAAAATGTTTCTGGAAAAATTTAGAACACTCCAACAGCAAAAGAATAATACAAAAGTAAATGAAATATATGGGTCATTCCATGTCAACTGGCCTAGAGGATCTTGGCCGCTCGTCTGTGACTGGACACAAAGTAATATCCAGTACCTTCTAATGTCTCTTGCACGGATACAGCTAAAATAGTAGAACAAATGTCAACTTAGTGCCCCCGTAATGATGAAATTTGGAAAATGTTGATACTATTTCTAAAAATATAAGATATAGCGAAAAATATCAATTACAGAAATGTTTCGAGATAGGCATGATAATTTCCGTATTTCACCACAAGTAGAGCTGCAACCAATCTCTTTAGATATCGAAAAAATGTCAATTACAAAAGTGTTTTGAAATAGGCTTAATAATATCTGTATCCCACCACTAGGGAGTGCTGCAGCCATTCTTTTGAGATAGCAAAAAAAATGTCAATTATAAAAGTGTTTCGATATAGGCTTGATAATTTTTGTATTTTACCATTCGGGGCGCTGCAGCCACTCTCTTGAGAAAGCAAAAAAAATTTTCAATTACAGAAGAGTTTCGAGATAGGCGTGACAATTTTCGTATTTCGCCGCTATGGGGCTTTGCAGCCACTCTCTTAAAATTTCGAATAAATATTGCAGGCCACTTGTTACAAAACTTTAGCTTTATCTGTTCAAGAATTTTTAGTGTACCTAGACATTGCTTTGCACTTGGCCATGAACACCTGGCCAAGTGCAAAGCCCATTTGTCATGGAAAGAACGACATAATTACATATTCCCCATACTTTTGTTATTCTTTCTTACTGGAGTGTTTTGAATTATTAAGACTTTTAGAGATTTTTTAGAAGAAAAATTCTACAGCTAATACAAATGCGAATGTCATACAAATCCTTGATTTATTTCTCTGATATAGAAAATTCCCAAAATGAAACAAAAGTTTGCTTGCTTGTTTCCGATGGTATTAATGGTAATTAAATGAGAATTGTTCCTTTACATATATAGGATTTTCAAAATGGTTTTTTATTGTTATGATTTTTTAGAATACTTGAGAGATAAATAAATTAATGATTTTTTTTTTTTTTTTTTTTTTTTGTAAGCGATAAATTCAGCACCTCGATAGCCATAGATAATTAATTGGTAAAACAACGAACTTTTAAAGTAATTTGTTGTACAGCTACAGATTCTTAAAGTGAGATTCAAATTTATCGTGACAGATCTACTTTGAGGCAAAATAATGAACGTCGTATTAATCTCTGATCTTTAATGAAATAATTAGGTTTTTCAGCACCAAACGTTGTATTACATCGCGTATTTTCAATGAGTAAGGTTCGTTGCATTATGGGTCATAAGAAGACAAGCTTGGTGAGTTGATAACTTTCCAAAGACTGTAAAATAGTAAACTTTACAGAAGAATCCTGCCGACAAAACTGTACTACTTTTGACTCAAACAGTTTATAGATATCTATCTTAGAATTTATATGCATGTTCAGTGATACAATGAGGTTCAAAAGTTTAAGCACAACAGTGAATTTCAAAAAAAAATATTGAGTCAAAATTACTTTCCTTTTCACATAATCTACAAATTGTAGTTTTAAAAAGATAGTTAACAGATTTATGATATGAAATTTATTTTAAATAATAAAATTTATCAAAACAACAAAAATGAGTGTGTCAAAAGTTTAAGCACAGTAGTCTTTTAGTCTTTAGCAGAACAGAAATAAAAAAATACTTGATTATTGCTCCTCTGCTGAATTACTTTAAATATACGGTTTTCCATCGATAAAATGAGGTTATGGATTGCTTCTAGTTCAATTTTAAACCAAGCATTATCGATGGCATCTTTCAAATCTTTAACTGAAGAATACTGCTTTGCATTTGAATAAACTGAATGAATGAGAATGCCCCACATATTTTCTATAGGGTTTAAATCAGAACTAATTGCCGGCCATTTCAAAACAGACACTTTTTTCGACTTAAACCACGATGAAGTTGAGTTTGACGTATGGATCGAAGTATTATCATGTTGAAATAACCATTTTTCTTCCCCCAAAACCTCGGCATTAAGAAGCAAATGGTTGGTAAGTGTCTCTTATTAGTTTTCACAATTTTCACGACTACTGATAAATGCTACAGATGTCTGACCATTGAAAGAAATAGCCCCTCCGCCATGCCATTACAGAACCACCATTTTCTTGTCGGCTAAATACACTTCTAGATTCTTTGCGGAGATCATGCCAATAGAACTTAAACCCATCAGGGCCATCGAGGTTCTATTTATTTTCATCACTGTGTGAATATGACATTCAGACACTTTTCCCCAAATGACATATGCTCTTTGGCCCATTGTAATCTATAGTTTCTTTATGGTGTCGTTTGAGACAAGGTGGTCGAGCCATTTTACGGTATTTGATGTATTTGAATTCCAAAACTCTTCTATGAACAGTTTTCTTCGATACTTGACTTCCAACTGCCTGTTTTATTTGCGAAAGGGAGAAATTACCAGTTGAAGCCAAATTTCCGATGTGGCTATCTTCGCGCAAACTAGTCACTCGCGGCCTTGCTGAACGAAATTTTCGTTTGAAATCTTTACCACGAGCCAAAATTTGATGAATACCCCGTTGTGATCTTTTTAATGCACTTGCAATTTCAGAAACAGACTTGCATTTTGCTCTCACTTTCCAGATTTTTATCACCTCCTCCTCTGAAAATTTTTTTGACTTAGGCATTTTGTACTAACTCAAAAACAACAACAGACTGCTTCTTATACAACCAGAAATTGTTTGCAGGCGCAATCGCTTACGTCAGATTATAAAATTTGCATAAAAACGATTTTATGCTTAAACTTTTGACACGGTTATTTTTGTTCTAGTCTGAAACTCCATGGTTTGAAATAAAATTTAAAAGTTAATTTCAATGAATATGGTGTTAAAATAGATATTATTAATATGCACAAAACAGATATTGAAATAATGTGAATATTTAAAGTTTTATTTTAAAATTGCTATTGTGTTTAAACTTTTGACTCGCACTGTATTATCAAAAATCAAGGGGTCGAGCAGGAACCGCATCCAGATTTACGCCATTTGACATGGAATCATTCCAAAGGTAAAAATAACATTTACTGCTGGATGATTACGTTACCTAAATGGATTAGATGATCGCATTTCATTTGCATTCAAAAATTTACTAAAATCTTTATTATATAGTAATGATACTTAACATATCACAGTTTACTTTTTTAGAGTTCCTCTCCTGAAAAGGAAAAAAATAAAATCATTAAAGCCTTGTTGGAAATCTCCATTATAGGAAATCACGAAATAAATGGAATTGGAATTATAAATTACTGATTTACTTATATTTCCCCTTGAACGTGCTATAAGATCTTCGTCCAAGTCAAATTTGGAGGTTCTGTGTCAACCACAAGTACCCTATACATTTTTTATAAAAAAAAAATTAAGGTACTTCAGTTTGACCTAGATCCTTTTAATTTGGCACGACGAAGGTAGCTGCTACAGCATATGTAAAGGAAAAAATCCGAAAATTGATAATTTATAAATCTACGTCGATTTATTACGTGACAAACTCTTGAATTCCATAATCTAGAAAAATGATCATCCCTTAAAAATATACTATTATAAATTAATATTTTGGGCGTACTTATGGTTGACCTATAACCTTGAAATGTGACACAAAGAAAGTTCTTAGAACATGCAAAGAGGAAAAAATCTAAAAATCAATAATTTTTTACATGATTGGTATTACCGATTATATACCAAAACGAAATTCATTTTTCAAGTAATAAACTGACACAGATTTAAAAATCAATTATTTTTGAAATTTTTCTTTTACGTGTGCTATGAGATTTTCATTCATGCGAAATTTCAAAGATCTAAGACAACCGGAAGTACCCTGTCTGTTTTGAGAGGAAAAAAATATAGGATACATTCAGTTGACCAAGAACCCTGAATTTTGGCGCGAAGGAAAGTATTATAGGCCATGTAAAAGCAAAAAAACTGAAAACCTTTAATCTGTAATTTGGTGTCGCTTTATTACGTGATAAACTCGTAAAATTTCAAAATCGGGACAAACGGCTAATTAACGTAGTCTAAAGGAAAATTTTATACATTTGGCAAGAAACTAGGAACATATTTTGTGTTAGTATGACAAAACAATATGTATCTCGCTCAAGCCACCAGTCCTTTCCTAAATTTTGGGGGGTTGTGAAGAGAAGGGGGTAGTGAATTTGGCATGCACTAATTATTATGCATTAGCTTGACTTCTAAGGAGAAGTTTTAAGGAGAAGGAAAAATCAACGTCCGCTCCAGCAATAGCAAAAATCGACATTCGCAAATTAATGTTAAATCAATGAAAGTGTTATTTGCAAATTTCAGGTTTTAATTTTTTTATTCTTAAACTAATCTGTTTTGCAGAAGATATTTGAAGTGAAAATAATTAAGTAGCGCAAAATTGAACTGTGTTCGAGGGGTGGGGAGGGTAACATTTCAACTCCTGAACACAGTTCAGTTTGCGCTTTTTAACCCCCTCCGAACGATTCAGAATTTGAGCTCAAAATTTAAGTCTAAGCTTTTACAATAGTGCTCTCGATTATACGTTTATACGAGTATAGGTATAATACGTATTATACGAAATACGGATTTGTTATACGTATAATACGGCATCGGCGTTTATACGTATAGCACAAAAGAGCATATACGGTACATCGTATATACGGATCTTATGCAAGCGGTTAAACGTATAAACGTTTAAACGTTTTTCGTTCAAGGTATGAAATTTGATTTTTTAATGTTTTTCTGCGGATTAACGACATTGAGAAATATCACTGCCCTCTCTACAATGCCTGTTCACTGAGCAGACGACAAGCGAGAAACGTCATGAAGTGGAGGCGAAATCACTAACCCTATTGGTTCCACAATTGCCACGAAGCTCAGAACACGATCGTTGTCAGGGAAACCGTCTACACTACGTCACAAGCGAGAAGGCATTGTAGAGGAGGCAGTGGAAATATCCGGTAGAGTATCCCCATCGCGTTTCTTTGTTTAAAGAACTACGATGTGTTTACTTAACTACTACTTGTTTTGCAGGCACTTAAAAAAATCTGAATACGTTCCTCAGTTTAGATTTTGGTTTTTTCCCCTAAAAACTAAGTTATTTATTATGAAATGTCTTACATTAGTTGTGGTAGAATCAAACTATTCTTTGGAAGATCTGTGGCGCAGTACTTACTTTTTTATATTTTCTTGTATCTTTACAAGAAGAAAGTATTTAATTAATAAGGGAAAACTTTCGACGGGCTTACACATTTTAAGGGTAAGAGAGTCCGAAAAACATGTTTTTACAAAATATCTGCCTGTGAGTTTGTGACTTTGTCTGTCTGTGTGTGACATGAGATTTGTGGGCACTCTATCTCAAAACCTAATACACAGAAATAAAAAACATATGGGGGAGACTGGGGCACGCGTGAAAATGGGGCATATGAGAACATTGCTATTTTTCACAAGTTATTGTATGTTTTATTATTTCAAAAAATTACCAAAGATAGTAGCACCTATAGACGTTTGGAAAAAATTGTTGAAACTCTTCGACATTTTGTTTGTCCTCAGGAGCCAAAATACTGCTTAACTGAACTCAAAAGTAAAATCTCCAACTTGCTAAGAGAATAATTTTATTTATTTATTCATTTTTTTTAAAAAATTAACGTTTTAACATATATTGTGGATACTAATAAATATTTACGATAATTTTTTTTTTTTGCTAAAATTGAAAAATGTTAAAGATTTGTCATTTTAACTCTTGTGGGAGTGTGGGGCACTTATGAAGAGTGTAGTTGGAGCAGATCTGAACACGGCATTAAATTCTCCAATAATCATTCAGTTATTCTGTTCCTTTTAGTTAACTTCATGAAAATAATGCCAGCTCCATTATCTATAATTTTATTGAAATAGAAGACAATTCTGTCTTATAAACTTGATTTTGTATAGAAACTTTTACAAACATATCTGTCAGCAAATACATAAAAAGCAACAAGCTCGTTTATGTTCAATTGTAATTTAAATAAATTTAATGTTTTCTAAAATGCAATAAATGTTATATATTATTTTATTTAACAGTTTTCAATACTATTTTTTATGCATCGTTAATGCAAAAAATATTACGTTTATCAACTTTGAAATTCTTTCTATTTCATTTGTTGCAAACTTGTAGTATTAGTTTACTTCCATTTCTTAAACAGCTATGTTATTTGGTGCTTTGAAAATAAAATGATATTTTACGAAAATAAAATTTTTAAACTACTGTGAAATCTTAATTATTGACTTCCACCCCCCTTTCTTTTAAAAGCAAAATAAATTAAATTTGGAGGAAGCTTATAAACGGAAAACAATTTTTTATCTTTAATTTATAGGCGAATAAGGCAAATATAGGAATGAAAATCTTTCGCCTTTCGGTAGATTTCCGACAAATATTATCCAAATGCTCCCTCCCTAAAATCTCTCTCAAACAAAAAGCCCTAAGCAAAATTTAAATTCTATTATTTTCTCAAGTTTACTTCTTTAAGTTTTTATTTTATTGAAACAATATTTTATCAATTATCTAATCCCCCCCCCCCCCAAAAAAAAAAAAAAACAATCTATTTATTTTTATTTTATAATATTTTGCTTAAACATATCACTCAGAAACTAAATAAATATACATATATTTTTCTTTATGGTGAATTTAACAGACAGTACAACTAATGATTATGGTAACATATGGAAAAGATAATAAAAAACGTGTCAAATAATTATTTTTCCTTGTGTTCACATGTTGCTCTTGTGTTTACAGCTGCCCCTTCGTTGGGGCACATATGAACTTTTTTTTGAATTCATAAAACTTTTAAGAAATGTAAGAAGAGCTATAAAAATAATTAAAAAAATTACCATGCGTAAAAAAGTACTGTTTACTATATTGAGTAGTTTTGCTTATAGAAATTAACCCAGTTATGAGAAAAAAGCTATGTTCACATGTGCCCCAGTCTCCCCTATATTTTCAGGTAGTGCCTGATAGAAATTGGTGCTGATTAGTTTTGTGTGTAAATCTTTCAACAGGTGATGCTACTATGCTGTCTTTTTTACGATTTCTACACACTTGGTCGGAATCCAGATAGATATTTCACTGTTAGTGAAACGAGATTTTTTGTGAACTTTTTGCAAAAGTTTTTATAAAGTATACGCTTTTTATTGCTTGATCTCTTATATATAAGACGTACTATGCGGATTCCTGTGGTAACACCACCGATTTCCAAATTATTCTCAATTCAGTGACACATGACTGATGAAGTCTACTATTTAAATTAGATACGATACGTGGAATATACGTATACTTTAAATATACGTATTCTTAAATATACGTTTTGTTGATACGCATTATACGTATCCGGATACGTTTAAACGTATATTCTAAAGTATCCGTATAGCAGAAAAGCATATTATGCGGATATACGTATATAGTTTAAACGTATAGCTGCTATACGTATCACATCGCGAGCACTATTACTATTTTACAAGCATTTAATTAGATACAAAAAATAACGGTTAAAAATAGTTGTTGATTACTCTAAAGTTTAAGGCTACTTCTAACGGAATTTTTTGAAATTTATCTTTAAAATTTATTTTCAAGGAAATAGTGATATAAAGAATAGTTTTAGTGAAAACCGCAAAGGAATCGGCCAATTTTCCCGTTTTTTATAATCATTTGAAATTTTAACCTCCTCACCTCCATTGATCACAGTTCAATTTTCGCTACTTAACCACTCCCAACGATTCAAAGTTTATCTCTAAGCTTCTAAAAAAATTTAATGGGATTCAAAAAATAACGGTAAAAAATAGTTGTATGTTACTCCAAAGTCTAAAGTGCCTTCTATCGACATTTTTTGAAATTTATCTTTATAATTTATTTTCAAGACCGCACTGACATAAAGAATAGTTTCCTTGAAAACTGCAAGCGAATCGACCAATTTCTCAGTTTTTTATAATCATTTCAAATTTTCGACCCTAAACTTTGATGGCGGCTATCTCCTTCGGAATACATTTGGTACTCTTGGTTTCCTATTTAATATTGTTTGTCTTGATGTGTACTATCACCCCTTAAAGTTTTGCTCAAGAGTTTAGATACACCCTGTACATTTAGAGCAGCAGTTCTCAACCTCGGGGACGCGTACCACTGAAGGTACGTGGCGAGTCTGGAGAAGATACGTTGCAATACTATCAGTAATGGTGGAAATCACAAAAAATGGTTAGTAAAGTCACAAAATATTGGAAATATCAGTGTAATTTTTACCGATATATTATATGTTTGGGATATGTCGATTACTAATGAAGTTTTTGTTTGCGTTACTAACTGATAGGAGAGGGTGGAATTGTACGTGTTTATGAGTGATGGGGTTACTCCGAAATAAAAAGCCTAAGAAAGAGTTACGCAGCAGAAAAAAGGTTGGGAAACGCCGATATAGAGCACTAGCTGAGCCGCCCGGCGTTGCCCGGGCCCGTAATTATATTCAAAAACAAACCTGAAATTTGTATTGCAAAATGTCATAAAAAGACCCAATCTCGTACCGAATCCCCGCTGCCTACGGTACCG
Organism: Maratus speculifer; assembly: GCA_964019185.1. Classification (NCBI taxonomy): domain Eukaryota; kingdom Metazoa; phylum Arthropoda; class Arachnida; order Araneae; family Salticidae; genus Maratus; species Maratus speculifer. The sequence continues at coordinate 32,233,443 of OZ025293.1, forward strand.
TTTGGCAGAAGTGCTGTGCACGCACGGTAAGAAAAAAAAAAGGGGTTGGGGTTCTGGAATTTTTTAGTTTCACATTTCATCACCATGAGGCGAACTCAACAAAACTGTTTCTGGACTTAAGATATTTAATGAAATTATTATTCAAAAATAGGGGTAAGTAATTTTAAAATTTTATATTATATAAGTATTTGTCTCTGGGCTCTGAAAAATCCGCATCTAAAACGGTACGGTTTTAAATATTTGATCACGTTCTTCCAAAAATAATTATTGCCTCCCCTACCCATAATTGGACGTCCCTTACTCTTTAAAATCTATATTAGTGTTCTAATCTATCTGAAAGTTTTATATTAAATAAGTAATATTTATCTCTGGGCTTATTGAAAATTACGCATTTGAAATGGTAGAAAACGTTACAATTTTAAATATTTGACCGCTCCCCCTTAAAAAAAATCCCCCCCCCACCTCATATTTGATGCTCACTACTCTTTAAAATATTTACTATCTGTTATCAATTTTTTGAAAATTCCCAAAACAATCGTTTTGTGATTTTTTTTTTAATTTTAATTAATTCGCATTTCAGCATTTCTTTTCTTTTTTTAATAATTGCTAAATAGTTTTAAAAATTAAAACACACGCTTTTATATCAGGTCGGACTAAGAAGTTATTTTTTTTGTTCTTGGTTGCATAGTTACGATTTTCATATGTGTTTCAGTGATTGTAATGTGTCTAGGGTGTCAGGTAACTTTTATTTTCTCCAATTGCTCTTGATCTGTTTATCCGGCGTTTTATTTTGATCCTATTAAGCGGTGACTATAGCCTATGTTCATCAGAAACAGTGTAGCTTTCTAACGGTGAAAGAATTTTTCAAATCCGTCAAGCAGTTTCGGAGCCTATTCAATTCAAACAAACAATCAAATCTTTCCTCTTTATAATATTAGTATAGATAAACATGAATAACATTAATATATGGGTGATTCTACGATAAGAGATAATTTGTATGGCAATCCGTTTAAAACAGATTTTTTATTCTATATATTGCTATTTTTTGCAATGAATCGCATCATCTTAATATACTTTATTAAATAACATCACGATTGAATGCCTAATTAAAACACATTTTTCTGAAATTTCTTAAAAAGTCTAAAAAAGTCTCTACCCTGGCATGTCCCCTTACTGTTTTCAATTTAACTTTCAAACAATACACATATTTTTTCCATCAGATGCTTAGCTAAAGTATGTTTAATTGGAATTTATGTAATTATACTTACGCATTATAAAATAAAAAATAAAATAATTTTGTTAATTTCAAATAATTTTTAAAATTAACTTTTGTCCCACTTTTTTTGTGTATCTACCCTGTCAAATTTCGTTCCGCTGAAACAAATATAAATTCAAGGATGGCTATATTGGAAGTAGCGCTTAAGGACATCTATCGGCTTGAAGTTAGCAATACTAAACACGCAAGCTATTTAAGCGTCGCGATTCTTAGTTGTTGCGACGCGACCGTGCGGTGTAGTGGTTTCGCAAGGAGATCGTGTATCTCCCCTGGTAAGTCATAAAACTTATAATATTCTTTTAATTCTATTGCATTTACTGCCCTAATTAAACAATGCAGTAATGATTAAAGTGAAATACACAATTAACCCAAAAACTAATTCAGTCAGTTAAAAAAATTTTAATTTACATGAAAATGTCTCTCCCCTGCCGTATTTCCCCTGCCAAGATAACTGCCAGGGGAGAGAGTCACTGACCAAAAAAAGTTATAAAATATGTATAAAGTGACTTGCCCTTATATGAAAAGGTAAATAAACGGGACAAAAATCATAATTTAAAGGTTTTTGATCAAACTTTTCTTTTTGGCCGTATCATCTATGTACTTGAAACCTCTTATCGTAGAATCACCCATATATAGAATGTCTAATTACTGAAATTACTAACTTTAAGAAATGATGGAGCCCATGTACATTCCTGCGCTGATCGGGTTATAGCCGACATAGTGTTGTTTGGATACGGATGGTAGATACTTATGCAATTTATCCCAGTACCATTAGATTTTACGCAAAATCTAAATCATGCCGTCGAATTACAAATTTATTTTGTCAAAAGCAAGATAAAGCTGTGCCAATTGTCGGTGAATATCTTCCAATTTCAGACTGGAGTGAGATACTTTTAATTTTGATGGAATAATTGAATTATATTCTGAATATACTATACAAAAATTGATTAATATAGCGTGCTTCAGTACCTTTTTAACCGACTTCAAAGAGGAGGTTATGATTTCGACCTGTATGTATTTGTTGTTCATGCATAACTTTTGCAAATATGAACTGATAACCGATTAGATACCGATTTTGATAATTCTTTTTTTTTGTTTGAAAGCGTATGATGCCCATGTGGTCCCATTCGAATTTCATAAAAATCTGATAATTAGAACTTTTTTAAAAATAAAATATTTAAATTTCAAATTCATTTTGAAGCAATCGACCAATTAGAAGTGTTCATTTTGCATGCTTTTATGTTACACTTACATAGACACACGATCTTTTCATTGTTAAAAGTTTGAAGTTTTTGCTGCATCGTCACTCCACCGCTTTTATGGAATATCTCTATTTTGACCAATGAGAATTCACCATAATACAATGAAGTAATCACTTTTTATAAAAGCGATGGATTGACAATAAAGTAAAAGTTTCAAATTTTTAACAGTGTTCAAAGTGCAAAATCCTAACTGGAGGAGGGCCAGTATTCACATAAATTTTGCGCTGTTTGCGAAACGAGATTTATTAACAAGAAAATTTGGTACTTCTAGGTTATCCCGTCGACCAATTTCGCCAAATTACACAAATCGCCAAACTAATAGCCAAATTATACATGTTGACATAATTTTTATTTTAAATAACGAAAAAACAAATAGTTAGTAGAATATTAATAAAAAGGTCGAAATAAAAATCACTTAATGACATTTTAAACACGTGAATCGCATTTAATGTCATTGTGACATTCACGATCATCCATTATTGGCATTTAATCTTATAGTTTGGCGATATTTTTTTTGGTCGACGGGATAACCTAGAAGTACCGAAAATTTATTTAAAACATTGAAAAATTTGCTAAAATTCAGGCTTCTGATTCGTTAATCTGGTTTCGCTAACAGCGCAAATTCTACCTGGATTCCGGACAAGTTATCTTATGCAAGAAACAGGAAATATAGCATCTAGGGGATATAGTGTGGAAATCGGCTATCTCAGGGCGTGTTCAGAGCAACTTACAAAAGTAACCAATGTTACCGACCGATTGCAGGGCAGTACGAAAGCTAATTGTGGCATCAGTGAAAACTATTCTGTTGAATTGTAGCTGACGTCACACTTTGCTTTGATTTTCATTTCGTACTTGTCTACAATCGGTAAGTGGTCGGTAAGTAACCGGTATATTGTGCTGAACACGCCCTCTGTAACACTTAAAAAAAGCGCTAAAATGTTCTATTCTTTAAATGTGCAACAATGCTAATGAAATTTAAAGATAGAAGCGACATCTGCAGGACATTTTCTAAAAATACAAGAATTATTGCTACAATGTAAAAAATCTACAGCATTTTCTGCAACATCACTCCACCGCTCTTATAGAAAGCGGTTACTTGACAAAATTATGGAGCATTTTCATTGGTCAGAATAGAGATATTTTATAAAAGCCGTGGAGTGACATTGCAGCAAGTGCTGCAGTTTTTTTTACAGAGTAGTCTACATAATGTGACACGAAAATGCCGCCAATGTCACTGTGATCGACACTTTGGACTTCAGTAGCATCGTTGCACATTTAAAGGATATAAACTTTTAGCACTGCTTGCATTGTAAAAACTTGAACCCTTTTGCTGCATCGTCACTCCATCGCTTTTATAGGAAACGATTACTTCGCTCTATTATGGAGCATTCTCATTGGTCAAAACAAAGAAATTCTATAAAAGCGATGGAGTAACGATGCAGCAAAAGGGTAAATTTTTTTACAGTGTCGATAGCAGATTTTCACTCCATGTATTCCAGACTCTCTCCTTCGAACAATGAAAAGTTCTCAAAAATGAAGGCTTATGATTGGTCAATCTTGTTTTGCTTAACAGCGAATAATCCTTCTGGATCCTAACCACTGTTGCATAGATGCTAGTTTTTTTCCAAAGTACAAAATCTTAGCTGGAACAATTCTCGTATCCACCAAAGTGAAAGATCCACATCAATCCAAACATGAGAATTCGATATCGAAAAGCTGAAAATTCATCTCTAAAGAGCCTTACACGTTAAAGCAAGAGAGTCTGTGTATCAGGGTGCTTGTTATGCCGGATTCACAAAGTGATTAAAATACATTGCTATGTGCTAGATTTACATTTGGACAAATATAAATGACGAAAAATTTTGATAAGCTTACCATTAAAGTTAAGCTAGTTAACTTCTTTCACCCATAAAACAAACTCGTTCAGGCGACTACCGCCAAGTTCTGGAATAAAAATTCTTAAATTTTCTGTACTTTGGAAAACCGCGTTTATCAAAGAACATTCTTAACTTCAAATACTACTTTCATATAGACGCATGTTGAATCATGGTGTGATTTTGATAATATCTTCCTTTTTAGTTTTTATGACTGAAAAGGCTATTTTAATACATACGAACATTTAGGATTACTTTGCTATGCATTGAATCATAGAAGCAACTTGACGCGCTTTGATTGTGTACGCGTACTTTAAACTGTAAAAAATCTGATCCTTTTGCTGCATCGTCACTACCCCGCTTTTATAGAATATCTCACTTTTGATCCATGAGAATGCTCCATAATAGGCTGAAGTAATCGTTTTCTATATTAGCGGTGGAGGGACGATGCAGCAAAAGGGTCAAATTTTTAACAGTGTACCCTGTTTAAAATATCTTGAAAAATTACCTCTGTTTTTAAAGACTATCTATTTTCTGACCAATGAAAACGCTCCATAGACGTTTTTAGATCGTTCTCATTAGTCAGAAAATAAATAGTCTTTAAAAACAAAGATAATTTTTCACAATAATTTTAACTTGTACTGATGGATTGTCAGCTTTTCAATGCCCATTTACGAAGTCTGTAGATTTCAATGTGGACCTTAAGGCACTACACTAGTATCAGAAAAAGACCCGGATGTTAGTATAAAGACTATGGGTGTGTTCTTTTCAAATATCTCGCTCAAATTTTAATATATTTACATGATGATTTTTTTTGCATAGGATAGCCGAGGATGATCTACAACCGGCCTACACTGTTAAAAATCTGCTGCATTTTGCTGCAACGCCCTCCACCACTTGTATATAATATCTCTATTCCAACCAATGAGAAAGCGCCATTTCACGGCCAAGTAACCGTTTTCTATACAAGCAGGGGAGTGCGTTGCAGCAAAATGCAGTAGATTTTTAACAGTGTAGTTTTTAAGTCTTCGATTTGGCTTATGTATTTTTTATATAATGATAGTTTCAATTTCAGAACCGTTTAAAGTGGTTTTGAAATTTAAAATATATTTTTTTTTAATCTGAAACCAAAATTGAAAAAGTAAAAACTAGGCCGGTTGTGGAATATCCTCAACTATCCTATGCAAAAAAAATCCCGTAAAAATTTTAAAATTTGAGCGAGATATTTGAAAAGAACCCCCCCATAGACTTCACATTATCATCCGGGTCTTTTTCTGTGCCTAGTGTGCGGCCTTAAAGTTTGCTGGATGCGATAAATTTCCGAAATGTTAAAGCTTAAATGGACAAGTTCTCGCATCCACTAAAGCGGAAATAGACATCGATACCAATCGACATCCTTAAGTTGTTGAAAAGATGAAAATCCTTTAGTATATATTCTGCTCCGGAAAAAAAATTATCTCTATATATCAATGCAAAATAAAGTGCATAGATATGTGTAACAAAATTATCTTTAGATTCAGATTTGGTTACCGGATTAGACACCAGAATGATTTCAGATTTTTTTCATGTAGGATTCCTCGATGTGAATATGACGACACATGGAGCACAGTATACGATTGATTGAAAAGATTCTGGACAAAAATGAGTCATCAAGGGGGGTTCCTTGTGGCCGAGTGGTTAAGACACCACGCTGCTAATCTCTTGAGAGCGTAGGAGATTGTGTGTTCGAATCCCACAGGCTCCGTTGCACACACTCTTTATGTGTAGCTCCCGGTTGTACTTTTCTTGTGTCGTAATATTTCCTTGTGCTATCTTATCCTTGTATGTCCACGAATTATTAAAATAATATGGATTATGTATTTATGTCTGTGTAGAAATAAGGGATCATTCGGCGTACAATCGAATTCTACCAGGAAATCATCATCAAATTTTATAATAGAAAATGCCTAGCATTGCGATACATTGTTAAAAATTTAACTTTTGCTGCATCGTCACTCCATGCCTTTTATGGAATATCTCATACATACACTGTAAAAAATTTTACCCTTTTGGTACATAGTCAATGCCCCGCTTTTATAAAATATTTGTCTTTTGACCCATGAGAGTGCTCCATGATAGGCTGAAATAATCGTTTTCCGTAAAAGCGGTGGAGTGAGTTTCAAATTTTTAACAGTTTAGTTGGGACAAAAGCGTCCGTGAAAAAAGTATTTGGGCATCGAATGCTGTCACTCTCTTATAGATGCAGCCAAGTACAGGTTATGATTTCAGATTCCTCGTCGAATCATCACCGCTCATATCCGATGCCTTTACTGCATTTATAGGAATTAGATTGTTATTGTTTATCTATTGAATCATAGAGCGATTTTTGTTAAAATCTTTCTTTTTGCTTTTTCTGACTGAAGGGGGAGTACTTTTCACTACACTAGAAAAGCATTTTACTATTCATTGATACATGGAGTCATTTTGCTGTTTACTCATATATGGAAGCGCTTTGCCGCGCGCTTATGTGTAAGGACACTTTACTTGAGGCATTGTCACCTTTCGATAACCACTTCCGATGTCCGTACGATTAGATGTTGACTTTAAGATTTCATGAATGCGGTAGCTTTTCGTGGTGCCAGATCTGAAGAAGTTACCACATCCAGAAAACCTAAAGATTCACAACGGTACTAACCGATATCGTAAGTGTCTTTTGAAAATTTGACAATCAAGCAGTAACAAGTAAAGCGAATACATCAGAACTCAGCAAAATGCTTTCATTAGTAATGCGTTGCAAAGAGCCATCATATATTAGTACACATAATTATATATTACGGTATAAATAACTAAAAAGTAGGAAATAAATTTAACTTTTTCAAAAAAATGTATAACCGACTCCAAAAAAAGCTCTAAAAAGAATTAAATAATTCTATAAAATTCTCTAATGACAAATCGTTATCCAATAACCACACATTGACTATCAAGTACCGGTATAAAACGGTTAAATTTAATATATAGAATTTAATATCCACCAAACATAGGTTTTCCAGAGAATATTTTTTACAAGAGATTAATTTACATAGTTTTGATTTAATTTTTGAATATATACATATAAAAAGTAATGAATTACTTTTTGAAGTTGGTGCCAAACTATCTTAAGTATAGTAAGAATTGTGGATATATTATGTCTAGTACCATAAATAAAACGGGGAAATCATTATCGTTTATGATTGTTTGGCAACAACTTCAAAAAGTAATTCATTACTTTTTATATGTAAATATTCAAAAATTAAATCAAAAATATGTAAATTAATCTCTTGTAAAAAATATTCTCTGGAAAACCTATGTTTGGTTGATATTAAATTCTATATATTAAATTTAACCGTTTTATACCGGTACATGATAGTCAATGTGTGGTTATTGGATAACGATTTGTCATTAGAGAATTTTATAGAATTATTTAATTCTTTTTAGCGCTTTTTTTTTTGAGTCGGTTATATATTTTTTTGAAAAAGTTAAATTTATAAAATTTGTAATCTTTGTTTTGAGACATCCTGATTATATTATAACATGCATCATCAAAATTTCCTTTTTGTAATCGTAACACATTGTTACACTCCGTTTTATTTTTTAATTAAAATTTTTTTAATTAAAAAATAAAAGCATAGGAGGTTTTTAAAATAAAACTTGAGTTAAGTATTTAATTTAAAAATTAAAATTTGATATATAGCAGTTAATTAAACTCTGAAATAAAAGCACCAATTGTCATTTTATGTCACTAAAGGGATGTGCAAATATAACGTTATCAGCTTTTTGGTAATTTTGTCCCCCCCCCCCAACCCTCCCCCTGATTGATATCGTTATAATAGATTTTTGTTATGTAATGCATTCAATAGTAATAAAGTCTTGTTGAACTTGCCTCCCGGACTGAGGTAGGGTGGGAAGAGGAGGCAGATAGAAATTCTTATAAAAAATACAAGTGGACAAAATTCTTTCTTTTTTATTTATCAGAAACACAAGCTTTATTTCAAATATACTTTACACATGGTTTATCGAATAGTGATTATGTAGGCATACACATATGAAGATGAATAGGAATGTCAAACGTTGGCATATACCATATTTTAGAATTAGATAATTTTATGATAATTTAGTGATTTTAATAATAACTTTATATTTTCATAAAAATAGATAACAGGCTATTTAGAACAAAAGACCATGTTACAAATAAAAAGAGATAATTTTGATTGGGTGAAAAATGATATCGATATCAAAAGGCTAACCCCCCTCTCCATTAAGATATCTTACGGTGTCATTTGTCAGACCCCTCTCCTGCCCCCTAAAATGATAACATTATATATGCACAGCCCCTAATTAGAAAAAAGAGGCATTCTCAGATAGTATATTTTGTTTATTTTTGTCTGGCATTGTATATTTTATTTAGCCGTTTTATTTTTTTCGTACAATATGTTATTCTGCGTCTTTACTTAGAATAACAATGAAATCCTTCAACGAAGGTGAAAAATCACAGATGTCATTTTCAAAACAGCCTATATTTACTTACTAGACTAAACATAGTCGCATCTTTACGACCCGACGATGTTACATCAACACTTGTGCAATTTTATTAGGCCCCTTAACAATATAGATTATTAAAAGATTCTACATAAGGATGCAAACAACCTTTTTAAGAGGGGAGGCATTTGAGCTTTATATACCTACGAAATTCGGAGTCTGTTTTATCTCACAAGGAAGGTCTCCATTGGGGGCATTCTCAGAATTTTTTGAAAAAAATACGAATTAAACTACTCATGTAGGTAATAAAGGATCAGTGAAAATTAGCGGCGGAATTACATTATTAGATATGTAAAAAAATAAAATAGTTTGGAATAGTTGGCGTGAAAAGCTGAAAGCGACGCGGGATTTGGCAAGCAGTGCATTTCCTCGCCAAAAGCAGACGATTTTAACGAATCTGAAAATTGATTTTAATTGACTTCACTGTTAAAAATCTGCAGCATTTACTGCAACGTCACTCCACTACTTTTATAGAATATCTCTCTTCTGACCAATGAGAATGCTCCATAGCACGGCGAATTGACCGTGTCATACACTGTTAAAAATCTGCTGCATTTTGCTGCAACGCACTCCACCACGTGTATATAATATCTCTATTTTAACCAATGAGAAAGCTCCATTTCACGGCCAAGTAACCGTTTTCTATACAAGCAAGGGAGTGCGTTGCAACAAAATGCAGCAGATTTTAACAGTGTATTTTTCAATTTGGAACAATTTTAATCAATTTAAATTGTGTTTTAAATGATAAAATATATTAATTTCATTTTGTTATAAGTACATATAAACGTATATGACAAAATTACACTTAAAGTAAAATAAAAATGCAAAAGTAAAATTACTTAAACTAAACTTATTTAAATAAATTGAACATAGAAAGTTTTTTCTTTAAAAAGTATTCGAAGCGTAAAAGCGTATTTTTCAAAATTTCGTTTTTTCGCCAACCGGAGATAAACCGCCAAATAAACGAAATTTTTATTATTTTTTTACGGACGTTATAAGGAGGTTCCGCCGAAATTTTTTTATAAACATATATAACTATATGAGAAGAACATTCTGTAATTTTTTCAGATTTTTCTGAGTATGCCCGTATGGAGACATTCCTTGTCAGAGTTTGATGCTTTGTAACGACGTGGTTGCCGTTGTTGCATAACTCCGTCTGCGACAAGCAAGATTTTGAAACGCTTCGTGTCACGATTTCATAATATGTGGGGAATTCAAATTTTTGTCAAGCAGTTACGAGATGTTTCGAAGTTCCACGAAACAACCTGTTGCTGAAATGCTCCTTTTATTTGGGTGTTTTGTTATCTTCCGCCGTAATTGCATAAAAAGGAGGAATATTAATATTCATATCCGTACGTATTCTTTTATTTACATTGTCTAGTTTTATTAATATTCTAATAGCATCTATCTATTTAGGGCTCGATATTTTTGTGATTACATATCAAAAGTGCATTTGTTTCAGAAAGGTTTATGCGTAATAATTTTATGATAAAATACTTTTTTTTATATTTGAAAAAGAAAAGAAAAATTTAATTTCCTGTTACTTAAATGTAGCCGTTCTATGATTATAGTATTATTTATGTACCTTTAATATGTTTTAGGAAAGTAATTCTTTATGCATGTAATTATTCATTGTATGCATGTAAACATATAATTTTTTATAAAAACATATATAAGTATTTAAGGACTACACTAAGTTTAATTCCGTACAATTGCTATTAAATGCTTTTTTTTAAATATATTTTATAATTTAACCACTTGTTTCTGTGCTAAATCAATCACTTTCTTTCTCTGCTCAAATTATATACAGTTGGCAAAAAAAGTATTTGTACACTCTAAAATTTTTAATTTTTAACTAAATAAAAACAGATATTTTGTCAAAAATAGTTTTAATAGAGTCTGTTTACCGTGCGTTTTAAATTACACAACAGAAAATTTCGATAAAGAAGTAAAATAATTTTCTAATAGGAAAAGTTTAAAAATTTCTTGCAAAAAAAGTATTTGTACATTTCTCCATCCTGATATGTACTGTGTTTTACAGTGTTTATGGTTCAAAGGACTACTTTTACAGAAGCTGTTAATAATTTTTAAGTTCATATTATATTTGTCTGACATTTAATCTAATTTGCTCTTGAAATAATTGAGTATAGAACCTAATACTAGAGAGGCACCTCTAGATATATGAAATCCTATCATTGAGCATAATAAAAATTTAAATTCGCAACAAGAATTTGTAAAAGCTATTAAATTACCATTTACAACTATTGGATGTATAGTGAGAAACTATGAATAAATTAAAAGCATCGAAATTCAATGAAAACCAGGACTTCTTAGCAATCTAACAATGAGGGAAAAAGGGAGTGTTGTTAAAAAAGATTTAAAAAATCCTATACGTTCGGTTCAAAAATTTGCTGGAGACCTTGCGACATCTTCTCGCATCAGAGTAATACCTCAAACAATAAAAAATATTCTTCTCAATGCAGATTTAAAAGGAAGAACCTCAAGGAAAAATCCATTCATCAGCGAAACAAATAGGCGAAAACGCATAATATTCGCTTTCGCATACAGAAGTAAATCATTGGATTTTTGGAAAACAGTAATTTTTTCTGATGGGGGGAAATTCGGAATTTTCTTACCATCAAGCATTCGAAACAATTGGCGTAAAAATAAAACTGTTCTAGATCCAAAACGTATACTTCAAACTATCAAGCATGTTGGGGGGAATATTATACTTTTGGGGTGCATAGCTTCTAATGGAGCAGGACATTTAAAATTTATTGACAATGGAAGGACAGGTTTAACATACATTGATGTGTCTCGCCATAATTTATTAAACTGTGCCAAGAAACTATGCATAGAGGAAGCTTTTCACTTTCTGCAGGATAACGACCAAAGCAGACTGCTGTGATCACCAGCACATGCTTACGACAATACTCGAAGACGACTGGTAACTCCTCTAAAATCTCTAGACTTGAATCTAATAGAAAATTTGCAGATGCTATTGGATGCAAAAATGCGAAAAAAAAAATATGTATTAGTAAAAAACAGTTTTAAAGAAGCTCTTATTGCGTCATGGAATAACATTAACCAGACCGATACAAAAAAGTTGGTGGAATCAATGTCACACCATCTAGAAGTAGTCATAAACGCTAAATGAATTCGCACAAAATATTAATTTGTATCATTTTACTAAATTTTCATTAATTATATTACATTAATATAGTGTACAAATACTTTTTTTGCATTATATTTTTGTATATTTGTTTATTATAATGTAAAAAATCGATTCGTTTAATTTTGTTTTTGCTTCTATAATATTATAATGCATTAAATTAATGTATTACAGTATTTTTTGCTTAAATATTTTGTTTAATTTCATTATAATTTTAAAAAAATGAAGTGTACAAATACTTTTTTTGCCAACTGTATTTATTCGGAATTTGGGGATTAAGTATCATAGAACTTTTTTGTATTTTCAACAAAAAAATAAATGACAAAATTTATAAGTCACAAGGCATATTTTCTCAGTTAACATATAAAATACATGCATGTGAGCATACAATCTTCTTTTTAACCCTTAACTGCTGTGACAAAAATTGTCGCATAACTACTGTGAGCGGTCTGTTAGACAGCTTAATCCTTAACTGCTATTAGCGGTCTCACAGACCGCTGCGTTTTTCAAATTTCAGAGCTTAACTCGTAATTTTTAGTTTAACTATAGATACTGGTCAAATTTTGTTCCGTTTGGAGTCCTATTACTATCTCGAGATTTTTAAATAGCTGAATTTTATTCATAATAGCACTGTATATAATGTTTAATACAAAAATAGTATTCTAATTTAACGCTTTATTCATCTTTAAATTAAGCAGTCTGACAGACCGCTCGCAGTGGTTATGTAACAATTCTTGTCACAGCAGTTAGGGTTAATTTAAAGATGAATAAAAATTTAAAATAACTCTCAGTATACTATTTTTGCATTAAATTTTATATACAGAACCATTATAAATAAAATTCAGCTATTCAAAAGTCTCTAGAGATAGTAATAGGGTTCCAAACGAAACAAAATTTGACTAGTATCTAAAGTTAAACTAAAAATTATGAATTGAACTCTAAAATTTGAGAAACTGAGCAGTCTATGAGACTGCTAACAGCAGTTAAGGGTTAAATGGATTAAATAAATTATGTAATTTAAATACCTATTTAAGTAAGTATTATAGTAAAATTATTTTCTTTAAGTACAACAAGCATTTTGTGTTTATCTTGAAAATCACGTCTAATTTCATGACTGCAATTTATGATTTTCCCAAAAAATTGTCGTTACAATAAATTAATTTGGCTTGGGTAGTGAACCCGACTATGGAAAATTCATTGTTTTTTTTTTATTATTTACTTTTAATAGAAAATGCGAGCTAGTGAATTAATTATAAAAACAGAAATTTTACTCTGTTTCTTATATACGATTGGTAAAAAGGGGGAGGGGAGCATTATTGAAAGCATTTTTAGGATTTATTAACCGCTTTTCATCGTATAATCATAAGTTAATTAATCCTCTAATGCAGTAGCATTTTTGCTACCATTAGTGTTCCCGATTTATTGAATTTTTTTAATCAGATATTCCGTATTCACCCCATAAATTTAAAATAAATTTTTGTGTTAATTAATAGCATATATTTCGGTAATAAATAATGCGAATATCGCTATTTAAATTTTCTGGAATGATTTCTATTCTCTTAATTACACAATTTCTGGAATTCTACCTGGAAATTAAAGAGTTAATATTAAACTCATTAAGGGTATTATTAAAATATATATTACAGCATTTATTTTTTATTTTCTGTCCTAAAGTGTTTAAAATATTTCATAGTTGCAGCTTCTTATCCAGTTGGCCCCTTTTGTCGAACTTGGTTGGAGCATAATTAAATCCATTGTTGATGCAGCTCGTAAGCAGCTATAACCATAAGAAATATTTGTTGTTTTATCACCTGTGGCGGGTTAATGAAAAAGTACCTTAAAATAAATTTATTAATGTATAATTATTAGAGATCGACTAAAAATTCGGTTTTGTATTCGGCCAAAAATATTTCGCTGAAAACGAATTTTCGAGGAAGATGCGGCCGAAAGCTCGGATTCCTCTATTTGTATTCCAAAAATCGCATTTCTTCTTTCGAAAATTTTCAACATTACTCATCGATTTGAGCTCTATCGGCTCCAATGAGACTAAACATTGCTATAAACTTCGTTGTTTATAATTATCAAACACGATTGACTTAAGACGTGAGTGCAAACTATGAATCAAGAAATGCATATATATGACTAAACTTTTTCACTTGCCCATTAAAAGCTGAAGACTTAACGGTAATAGAAAACTTTTAGTTTGACACCGCAGAAGTATTTCTAATATTCTTTGAGAAAAATTCCAGAATGACAGATGATCATTTACAAAAAACATTATAAAATATAAATCGAAGTGTGTATGGGTGATTCTACGGTAAGAGGTAACTTGTGCGGCAATCCGTTTAAAACAAATTTTTTATTCTATATGTTGCCATTTTTTGCAATGAATCACATCATCTTAATATACTTTATTAAATAACATCACGATTGAATGCCTATTTAAAACACATTTTTCTGAAATTTCTTACAAAGTCTAAAAAAGTCTCTACCCTGGCATGTCCCTTTGCCGGTTTAAATTTAACTTTCAAACAATACATATATTTTTTGCATCAGATGTTTAACTAAAGTATGTTTAATCGGAATTTAAGTAATTATACTTAAATATTACTAAATAAAAAAATGAAATAATTTTGTTAATTTTAAATAATTTTTAAAATTAACTTTTGTCCCGCTTTTTTTCTGTATCTACCCTGCCAAATTTCGTTCCGCTAATACGAACATAAATTCAAGGATGGCTGTATTGGAAGTAACGTTTAAGGACATCTATAGCCGTGAAGTTAGCATTACTAAACACGCAACCGTTTAAGTGCCGTTGTTTTTTAGTTGTTCCCACGCGACTGTGCAGTATAGTGCTTTCGTAAGGTGATCGTGTATCTCCCCTGGTAAGTCATAAAACTTATCATATTCATTTAATTTATTTGTACTTACTGCCCTAATTAAACAATACAGTAATAATTAAAGTGAGATATACAATTAACCCAAAAAATAATTCAGTCAGTTAAAACAATTGAATTTGTCATGAAAACGTCTCTCCCCTGCCGTATTTCCCCTGTCAAGATAACTGCCATGGGAGAGACTCACTGACCAGGGGAGATAAAATTCCTAATAGAAATACACCTAATAGAAAAGTAGAACAAATGATGAATTCTCCAAGTGCCAGAGAGACAGTGAAGAAAAATTTTGGTTTTGCAGAAGTATTCCCTCAACAATTAAAAGAAAATTATTCTGCTCTCCCAAACGAAAAAGAAAAAAGAAATTTCAAAAGAGTGACAAGCGGGAAACTAGTGCAAAAATATGGTATACTACAGAAAGAAAAAATATGAAACCTTTAAGAAAATTAGGAAAAGCACAATTAACAGAAAATAAAAGAAAAGCCAAAGCAAGTTATATTGTAATGAAGAATAAAGTTATACATTTTCCTGAAAATGACTCTAATACGAGGTTATGGGCCGGCAAAAAGGATTATGTGACAAAGAAAGGAGAACGGAAACAAAAAAGAATTCTTTTGGATACTCTAAGAAATCTCCACAAACCTTTCATGAAGAAGTACAATATCACGATATCGCATTCTCTATTCTGTCGCCTAAAGCCATTTTGGATAGTATAATCATTCTGTGAGAAACGTGGCACTTGTTTGTGTGTTACACATGCTAATATAGATCTGATTCTTACGGCTCTATTCCAAGCCAAAATTATATCTATATCAAAGCACCAAGATCTGCTTCATATAATTTGTTGCAATAGATATAACGAGCAGTGCCTTTCCCGAGATGTGCAACTTGTAAAAATAAAGGACTCTGATACAAGGAATTCGATAATAGTATTCAAATTGTCTACAGAAAGTGGGAATCCGTCTCTACCAACATAACTGATCCAAAAACGTTTAAGGCAAGAAAAGTGACTAAATATTTGAAAAAATCGATTCAAATTCATCCTCGTGATTTGATTAAGCAATTAGATTGTAATTTGGAAAATTTTCTTCACCATGAACTGAACATAGTCTACCAGCATTCTGCTTTTAAAATTAAGACAAATTTAACAGAAAATGAAGCTGTTATTCATATGGATTTCAGTGAAAATTACTTAACTAAATACGCAAAAGAGATTCAGGCATTTCATTTTGGAGGTTCGCGTCAACAGATAAGTCTGCACACCGTTGTAACTTACACGAAAGAAGAAGCATCTGGCGAAGTAAAGACTACATGCTATTGTTCGTTGTCAGAAATGTTGTCACATTCTCCTCCAGCTATATGGGCACACTTACAGCCAATTTTAAACCGCTAACCACCCAAAGTAGACATTCTGCATTTTTGGAGCGATGGACCCGTAACATAATAACGCAACAAATACAAGTTTTACTTTCTTGTCAATCATTTAATAGAATTCTACCCAAACCTTAAACACTTTACCTGGAATTACCATAAGGCAGGACAAGGTAAGGGGGCTCTTCATGGTGTCGGTGCTGTTTGCAAGAGAACAGCTGACCGATTGTGGTTAGTGGCAAGGATATAGCTTCTCTGAGCGATTTGTCAGATGCTATTCAGAAAAACTGTCTCAGCATCAATGTTTTCGTTATTGAGAACAAAAATATCCTAGAAAAAGAAGCTTTGCTTACTAGTGCTAAAGAATACATAAAGACTTTTCCTGGTACTTTGCGTGTCCATCAGGTGTCATGGAACACTGAAGATAAAAAACAAATGAAAATGAAGAGTTTAATCTGCTTTTGCAATGAAAGTATAAATTGTGATCATTTCCTAATTGGTGTCATGGCATACTCGTCTAATAAAAAATCCCGTCTTCGGGTCGAGGATGTTTACGGACCGGATTCAGACTCCGATAACGAGAATTCATCTGATAACGAACAAATTAATATATCAAAAGGTGGCAAATATCAGACAGAGGATGAAGAACAACCGTCGACATCGAAAAAAACATTCAAGAACGGCGAATTTATTCTTATCAAACTATCATAAAAAACAACAGAGTACCGTTACGTGGCTATGTGTACGGATTTGGAAGAGGATGGCGAGATACAGGTAGTTTTCTGTAAAATAGGGGACGAAACCGGAATATTATTTAAAGTTGATGAACAAGATATATCATTCATTTCAGAAGATCCGGCTGTCCAGACACTCCCTATGCCAAATATTATTTTGAAAAAGCAGAGGATGTTTTACTCCTTTAAGAAGTCAGTGAATGTGTTTGAGAAAACTTAAGCATTTTAATTTTTGTTCATGTAGGTAAGAAAATGCCTTCATTTTTAATTTAATTTAAATTTTTGTTCATGTAGCCTAGGTATTAGCTTTAATTTTTAATTTAATTTAAATTTTTGTTCATGTAGGCAAAAGAGTGCCTTTAATTTTTAATTTTAATTTAATTTTTTGTTATGTATGCAAGAGAGTGTCTTTAATTATTTGTTACATTTCATTTTCTATTGATTAACGCATGTTCATTTATTGAACTGCATACAAAATATGACCGAAGCGCATAGGTATAGGCAATATGAAAATTATCCTGACTATCCAAGTGTGATTAACACTTAAAAAGAGCTAGTCTACTTAATATGTATTAATAAAAGATTATTTTATTATTTGTTGAAGGTACAATGACAAGATAATTTTACATATGTGTATTTTTGCAAGTGAAACTCTCTTGTTAAAAAAGGCTGTAATATAATCGTCTCATTAATGATTAATATGATAGTCTGATTATATGTTAAGAACATTTTTTAATAAAAGTTGATTTTATACATTTCATTGATTTTATTAAGTATATTATTGTGTCAAACTCTCTCCCCTGGTAAAATAAGTATCTACCCTGGTTCTGATGTCTCTCCCCTGCCCAATGTATTTACCCTGGTCTTCGAAAGAGTAATAAAATATGTATAAAGTGACTTGCCCTTACATGAAAAGATATATAAACGGGACAAATATCATAATATGAAGTTTCATGAAAAAAGTCCAACTTTTCTCCTTGGACGTATTTTCTTGTATTTGAAAACTCATATCGTAGAATCGCCCGTATACATAAAATAAATGATAATTTGGACCACTTGGACGCAATTTGGACCACACATATTATTAATTAATAATTATATTTATTTAATAAAAATACGTATAATTCAGTAATAGTTATGGATATTTATTAAATGCGTATAATTAATTAATCATTGTGCATATTTAAATCTGTATTAATTGATCGAAACTTAATAACTATATTCTAAAACTGGAAATGTTAGAACAACTAAAACTGTCAGAAAGACATCTTTGGGGCTACACATATATAACGTTATCAAGATTTTTCTAATTTTGGAACCCCTCCCCTTTGCGATGTCATACGTTATCATTTGAGGAATCCCCTTCCTCACTGATGATATCTTTATCAATGTCTAAAAAAATCTTTTTATTTTTGCATTTTTTCTTTCTTATATATGTTTGCAATGATATATGGATATGGTTGATTATATTATACATTTATTAATCACATACTTTACGGATTCAAATGAAGAGAAAAGGTCAATAAAATATTAATGTTGCACATGAAATAAATTTATATCAAAAACATGTAAAAGAGATATTTATTATTTAAAAGCATTTAATAATAGCTTATTGTAACATAATATATTCAACAATAATATGTTCTTATTTTACTTGAACCCCTTGTCAGGGAGGATAAAAGCAAACAGTATGGACGACATTCTTTCATTTTCTTTACTGGTACATTCAACGATCATTTGAAACATAATCTTCTCGTCGTTTCTCCAACAGGGAACTATATGGGCATATATGTCAAAAGATTAACAATGCCAAACTTTGAGATATTCCATATTTTGAAATAAAAGGATTTTATGAACATTTAATGGCTCTAATAATAGCTTTGTATTTTAATTAAATATATAAGAATAAAAGAAAAGGAAACCGACTATTTTAGTGTAAAGAAAAAGTTTCAAAAGGAAAGAAATTTTTGTATGGGAGATAAAATTACAACAATATCAAAAGACAAGCCCCCTCCCTCTAGCGTTAATTTACGATATCAAGTACCAGATCCTCCTCCCTCGCCCTAAAGTGATAGCGTTATATATACAGAGCCCCTTTGTGCAATTTGTTTTAGAATTCTAGCATATCAGGAAGTGAATTAAAAAACTGATTACAAAACTATTTCTTTACATACTGGGGGGGGGGGGGACTAGTTGATTTAAGTAAAAGAATGTAAAACAGAAATAAATCTTGGTGACCTTTTGTAAACATTTCCATGTGATAGCGCTATCACAATATTTATATTTAAATTTGAAAAGAATTCGTCTTAAAATTACTTAACGTGTTCATTTGCTGATGATATGCTAAAATAAGCATAAAGGATCAATTATCTAGAATTATTCGTCATTACACTTTATTCTAGACTCCTTAGACTGCAATGAGGAAAAATTAATTCAGAGTCTACTGTTTGACGAGATAGTGAAATCTGTTGTAATGATTTTGTGTGAAGATACTGTCCCTTTTTCCATTGTGTTACATTTTTAGAACAATATCTTAAAATTTCCAGTACAGCAAAAAGATCGCTTCTCACAGATACAACTGTGATATAAATTGACTAACATGTCAACTAATAGCTGATATTTTAATTTTCACATTGTACTTTTAAAATATATCACGTACTTTATCAAGTATAATTTGCAATATCAACGCCTAAAAAAAATTTCTTTTATTAAATTATACAATACGACGATTTCTACTATCAATACCTTTTCACGTTTTCCTAAAACGATTCTTCTATTTATGTATTTCATACGAAAATTGTCTTATGATTGCGTATATAGACGAACTGAAAAATTGCGTTTATATGTTGAGTTTTTTATCAAATTTAAAGCATTATTTTTAAACTCAATTAATTTGGAAAATAAATTTTCTGTTTGAAATAGATGCCATTAACTAAACTTTCAGTAATTATTAAATAAATTGCTTACGCAAAAGAAATTAACCAGCTTTTGTTTAGAAAAGAAATTAACCAGCCATTTTGTTGCCTTTCTTACTTGAAATAACTAGGAAAAGAAAATAAATCTGTGCATGAGCGGCCTTTTCTTTATTTAAAAAAAAAAGAAAAAAAAAATCCTTGGGTGCTAAAAACTGTATTTGATGCCTAACAGTTCCGCAACAATTCTGTTCCTGGCAAAATATTTATTTTGTTTTCTGTTCATTATAGATGCACAGGTTGACGAAGCTCATAAAGCGCTTACAAGAGTTGCCATTTGATGCTATGGCACTACCTTCAATATTTCCGTTATGGTTGTAGATATTAAACAACTTTCAATCACAGAGTACGTAACAGAGCTTCAACTCGACTTGAAAAAAACACTCACTTAAAAACTAAACCATCGCGTTGGCGATTTTTATCCTCGTGATTTCTGTTTAACTGTAACCCTATACTGGTTGGGCGCTTCTCGCTGAATGCTAATTTGATTATCTTTGCACACATGCTTATGCTATTTGATCTTAGATTTCCGCGCTTATATTGATTCGTAATTATTACTGTTATTATTCTTGAATTTTCAAGTTTAAATTATTAGGTCGTTATGTTACGAAGAGACACATGTATTGTTTGCAAGACGAATACGTCAAAGTTATTTCATATTAAAATAATTCTTTCATAAATTTCAAAACAAGAAGCAGCAAGCCGTCGCTGTATTTTTTTTCTTTTTTCTTTCAGTGGCGCAGCGAGGGCGGGGGATGGGGGTTAACCCCCCCCCCCCCCAGAGCCATGACAAAAATACAGAAATTTCCATTTTTATGAACCGAATCATAAAAAACAAAAGTTAGAATTTTATTTGTTTTTTTCTCGAAATCTGCCGCTTTATTGAATCAAATTTTATTTAAAAATTTGACTCGTTTAAGCGGCAGTAATGTATTTTCTTTTAAAAATAGGGATAGAACATGGTAACGGTATCAGTATCGAAAACTGGTCACTCATTTCGGAAAAGGCCGGCATTCATTTATACCATAGGTTCCCAACCTTTTTTGAACCACCGCCCCCTTTACAAGAGAAAAAAAATGCCAACGCCCCCCTCTTCCATAATAATTAATTATACAAAATAATAAAATATTGTAACATATTATCTATATTTTATCTGTCTAGCTATCTATTAAGAATCACAAAGTTGATGTTAATTAAAGCAACCATCACATGTAGTAAAAAACTGTTTATTAAAAATTGAAATATTAACAAAAACCACAATTTTTTAAAAATCATCGAAATGGTTGAAGCTGATGGAGTTTTATTAATTTGTTCATGTCGGATTCTAATTTCATTAACATCTGTCACAAATTATTAGGTTCAAAGATGTCTGTGCTTTTTTTTTAGACAGTAGATTTACTACTGCACGGAACCCACTCTGAGCTAAATCTGATGAAGGAAAAGCAATTAAAATTTTATGTACTCTCATTCACAGTCCAGGTTAGAGAGCTGTATTGTTTTTTGAGGTTGGAACTCTTGGTATCCATTTCCGAATTTTACTTTTAGTTCTCGTTTGTTGCGAGTTCCTCTTCCAAATATGATGATACTGCTGTATCTGCATTTGCGAAATTATCTAAAAAGGGTATTTGAACAAGTCAGATGTGGAAAGATCAAAGCTTTCATTTCATACATGTTAATACTTCAAAATCCGCTATCACAGTAACAAAATTAAATAACAATCTGTGCTTATCGTGAGAATTCTAATGGTATGAAATTCCGTGCATTACTTCTTGAAATAGGAGTATTGCGAATATCAAGAAAAATTCAGAAAAAATGCGCTCTTGTACGATTTACGCCAGAACAGCAATAATATTTATCAAGATAAAAATGAATTTGAAGTTTGATAACATTCGCGCATTAGCTCTTGAGATACAACTTTTACGAAAAACGGAAATTTTTCAGCATAGCAGAGATAACTATTTCTTGATATAGAGCTGTTGCAGAAATCGTGAAAAAGACAGCATAGCCGCGGCATCCTTTGAGAGATTTTTAACAAAATGTAAACAGCATCTATTCATCTCAAGGAATAATCAAATCTAAAGTTTGGTGAAAATCCGTGCATTAGTTCTTGAGATAGAGCTTTTGCAGAAATCATGAAAAAGGCAGCCTAGCAGTGCCACATTTTCTGCAATTTTCAACAAAATGTAAACAGTATACATTCATGTCGAGGACTAAGAGAATCTGAAGTTTGATGAAAATTTGTGTCGCAATTTTTAAGATAAAGCTGTCGCAGAAATCGGGAAAAATCAGCATAGCAGCGCTACTTGTTGAGTGATTTGCACGAAAAACAAATCAGTGTCAATTTATATCAGGGACCACCTGAATATAAATTTTTGCTGAATTCCGTTCGTTAGTTGTTGAGATAGAGGGCCCAATAAATTTATATCACATGCAAACAGAGTCGTAGACTCACAGAATCACAAACAGACATTTTGTAAAAACATATATTTTAAAATCTCTGATCCCTAAAACATATAATTCTGTCAAAGACCAGACAGAACATGAAAATTTTCACGAATCCAAAATACTTTCTTTTGCAAAGATAGAAGAAAGTAAAAATATCACATATCTTTGTCTTTTCTAGTATCAGCACGCATTTATCCAAATGCTCTTGTAGCCTAGAAGGCTTCATAGCTTCATTTGAAAAAACTTTTTGGCAAATTAAGCCCATAGGTAACGATTGGTTTGTAGGAGAGTGCCTAGATCCACATTTCAACTGTTTAATGCTGTACTGCCGGTATTTCTTCTTCGATTAAGGTATTTTGAAACACAAAATTTTCCCCTATTTAAGTTTAAATAAATTTACTTTTGAACAAATTTATAGATTCAACGATTTTTAACACTTTCACTAAGAATAAATTAATTTCTTGAAGTGATTCATATCACGGATTCGTTTAAAAATAACTTTTCAGGCATACGTGGTCATACATTTCTGAAAATACAGGTTAATAAAAAGAAATTCTGTTTAAAACTTTTAGCTAGCCACTTATCGAGAATTTTGTATTCCACAATTTTTGAATTCATAATGATATTAAATCCGCGTCATAGCGATTTTTCGTGCTCCACTGGGATATTTTGACATTGAGCAACAATGTTTTTCGCCTGATAAAATAAATTTCTTTTCTCCTCGATTTTATCCCATCTTCGTGTTGCGTGTGTTTTTAAACATTAGTAAAATAAATTCAATTCCTACCCTACCCCCCTACCCCGCAGATCTAGGTTCGTTTCTATAGATTTCCATTTAAAGGTGCAGTTATCTTTTTGTCACGGATTGGGGACCTCTTATAATAGAGGCTAACGCAAATCCATTTTGTTTCGGATAATTGGTACCCAGCATGAATCTACTGTGCCGGAGCGTAACCCTCGAAAGTTCCGAAGGTTACTGCCGGAGTTGGAGTTGCCAAATGGTGGAAATTAGCTTGGTTTTTCGACTGGGTACCAATTCGGGTGCCAAATCCGAGAGTGCAGAGGAGATCAGCTATTTTCACTATATTAGTTCCTAAATAGGTAGGTATGCCATGACCGCCCCCCTTGAATGCCCTAACGCCCCCCATTTTTCTCTAGACTCGCTACCGCCCCCCTGGAAGGCTTCAGCGCCCACTGGGGGGCGGTACCGCCCCCGTTGGGAACCTATGATTTATACTATTAGAAATCAGCCGAAGGCTAAAAGGAATGGTCATTTCCTGTCACTGCCAATGCTGTCTCGGGTTTTTCAATACTGCACCATTGGGGGGGGGGGGTCTTAATTAGTTACATCTGTTTCTTGCTCTTTTTTTTGGAAACGGGACTGGACTCTCGAATTCCAGGAAAAACACAAAAACGCTTGCTTTGAAGGATAGGCTTAATTTCACAAACATTCTGCTGTTAGTTGTTGTAATGCTAAGGATTCCTTTATTGTGCGTTTCGCTATGGCTATTAAATCCTCTTCAGAGAAGAAAATTATGAAAAAGATGGATATAAGAGATCATTTTTTAAAATCTTTCGAATTCTTTCAAGCGTTCTTAAAATCCAGGTGTGTTTGGTAAGTATATAATACGTTTATATTTATGTTTCTGGAAAGATATTAACAGCGCCGTGCGAAAGGGGGCGGGGGAGAGGGCGGTCGCGCCGGGCGCAGAGATTTAAGGGGTGCCAAATTTCTAACTACTTTCTACTTACTACTAATTGAAAGGGACTACTTTCAGACAATTTTTTAAATTAATATTAATTCTTTTAAAAAAACGCCCGAAATAGGCATGTGGGTAAACGGAAAAAAGTTACCGGAAAAACAGTTATCGGAAAAAAAAGTGACATAAACTACAAAAGCGGAAAAGAAGTTACCGAAAAAAAAAAGGCACAAGGAATTGATTTTGGGAATCCATAATTGATTTTGAGGATTCATTGGTTAAGTATTTAGGGGGTATCAGGGGGAGGCTCTTAATTTAAGTAAATGGGTTTTTCGTGCTGAATTAACTGTTTTGGTTCAGTTTTTGGACATATGATCCCCCCCCCCATCCGTAACTTCTCAAATTAAATTAATAGTGTTTTTAAGCAGATTTATCCGATTCGGTTGGAATTTCGGACATAAGTTCATTATGATAAGACGTATCTCTGATTAGTTATAGAGTTCTTTTGCTTATTATAAAGGGAGGATGGTCAATTACTCCCCCCCCCCCACACACACACACACAAATTAGATAGATCGGTTTTTAAGATCGGATCAAAATTATCCGATGTATTTCAAATTTTAGATGTAGATTCTTTCTGATAAGGTGAATCCCTGAATAGTTTTAAGAGTTTAATGACTAAGTATAAAGGGGAGGGGGATGGGGAATAATCCCTCTTAAATTAAATAGATGGCTTTTTACGCAGAATTATCCGATTTGCTTCGAATTTTGGACATAGGTTCATTATGATAAAACCTATCTCTGATTAGTTACGGGGTTCTTTTCCTTATTATAAAGGGGGGGAGACAAGCAATTATTTCCCCCTCAAATTAGATAAATCGGTTTTTATGCAGAATCATCTTATGCATTTCAAATTTTAAATATAGGTTCTATCTGATAAGGTGAATCCCTGAATAGTTTTAAGGGTTTAATGGCTAAGTATAAAGGCAAAAACAGAGGATACCCCCCCCCCCACTTTAAATTAAATAAATAGCTTTTTATGCCGAATTATACGATTTAAAGAACTACTATTCAAATTTTGGATGTAGGTTCTTTATGATAAGGTGTATCCCGGATTAGTTATGAGGTTCTATCGCTAAATATAAATAGGGAAACGGACGATTATCCCCCCCCCCTTAAATTAGATAAATTGTTTAGGCATAATTATCAGATGTATTTCAAATTTTTGATATAGGTTTTTTTTTCTCATAAAGTGGATCCCTAAATAATTTTAAGGGCTTAATGGCTAAGTATAGAGGGGGGAAATGGGGATAACCCCACTTAAATTACATAAATGGCTTTTTACGCAGAATTATCCGATTTGCTTCAATTTTAGATGTAGTTTCATTATGGTAAGGCGTATAAGCTAATGAATATAGTTAAAATAGG
Source organism: Maratus speculifer (assembly GCA_964019185.1). Taxonomy (NCBI): domain Eukaryota; kingdom Metazoa; phylum Arthropoda; class Arachnida; order Araneae; family Salticidae; genus Maratus; species Maratus speculifer. Next base: position 32,259,125 of record OZ025293.1, read on the forward strand.
GAGGGATGCAGCAGTCCATTCAGGAAACCTTTTCGGGGAAAGAAGCTTGCTTTCCCCATTCGACGGAGAGGGATGTCCGGTAGATATCGCGGGCGGCTAGTCTCTTAGGAAATTTGTCGATCAGGGAATTTCCCGGTAAAGGTGTGCCGCAAAAATACTCAAGTAACATAAAACAACGAGTTGAATGCAACTGAACGCAAATAACAAATAAAAACAATATTTCTTTATTTTTTAATTTACTGATTGAAAACTATTATCTCAGAAAACATTATAATACAGTTTACCTTTTTTCTGATAATGATTAATTTCCATTCATTTTGCATTTAAAACTGGTTTATTTATTTTTTTTTATTTATTTATTTGTGATAAAAGTAATATACTAAATTATTTGCTGTAATTGTCATTTTAATTTACGCCAAATATTTATCATTTAAAACTGGATTTTTACTAATTAATGTCCCATATTACACATCACAAAATATAATACAAAACATTAAAAATATATATGTTAAAAAATTTTAATGTACAAACTATGTTGTAAGTCACGAACGAATGAACTAGTGAATTCATTAATTTGTAGTAATAAAAAAAGTTTTTTATTACTAGCTTATGTTAGTAATTAGAAAGTTAATTGTTTAAAAACCTGTAGTTCTTGATTTATCTTCAGGTTTGAACGCTTAAAAAAAACAAACGGATTTAAATAAGAAAAACGATTTTAAGAAAAAACAGGATATTTTTTTCTTTGTTACCATGTTTATAGAATACTGAAAAATGCTATGCAGAAACACAAAACACAGTTTTAAATACAAACAGCTATTGAGGATATATAAACAAACCCTTAAAAGTATTCAGGGATTCACTTTATGAGAAAGAAACTATAGCCAAAATTTGAAATACATCGGATAATTGTGCACAAAAACAATTTATCTAATTTAAAGGGGGAATAATCGCGGCTCCCTTTTTATTGGCAAAAGAACCCCATAACTAATCAGGGATACCCCTTATCTTAATGAGCCTACATTCAAATTTTGAAGCAAATCGGATAATTCTGCGTAAAAAGCCATTTATTTAATTTAAGTGAAGTTATCCCCCCATGCACCCTCTATACTTAACCATTAAACTCCCAAAATTCTTCAGGCATTATATACTCTGATGACTAACTGACAACATTAATCGTGGCAGAAGATAGATAGCGAAGTCTTATTGTTAAAAGGTATGCAGGGGTCAAAATATCTTCATTCAAAAGCTGAGAAGAATAGGTGCTATTGACCTCAAGGGACATACCTAGAAAATAATTGCACTGGTCTAGTGGCAATGAGCTGAGGGGGACACTGGGATGATTGAGCACCGAGAGGGAAGGAAGGTAGTTGGAAGAGAGACATGTGCTGGTAATGTACAAGAAAGTACAATGATGTAAAATGGCTTAGACGTGCTAAGCGAAATGTAAAATTTGAGTGTGGCTCCTATGTAGTTGTAATGTCTTTTTATATATTTTTTTAATAATTGATCTATGGTTCTAATAAAGAATTTGAGGAATTAAAAATGTGTTATTGATGAACTTAACAAATAAACCAACTTAGTAAAGAGAAACTCAGGGCGCGACACCACAATACTATATATAAGCCTTATCAGAAAGAACCTATATCCAAAATTTGACATACGTTAGATAATTCTGCTTAAAAAACCATTCATCTTATTTAGGGCGGAGGGGGGGGGGTAATCGTCCGTTCCCAAAACTAATCAGGCAAGCATCTTTTCAGTATGAACGTAAATATAAAAATTGAACCAAAACAGTTAATTCAGCATGAAGAAATCATTCACTTAAATAAAGAGCCGACCCCCGAGCCCCTCCCCTTTTCATACTTTGCCAATAAATTCCCAAAATCAAAAATATATCCCCAAAATCAATTCCTTGTCACTTTTTTCCCAGTAACATGTTTATCTTGTCCCTTTTTTCCGTGTCATTTTTTTCCGCTTTTGTAGTTTGTCACTTTTTTTCCGATAACACTTTTTCCTAGATTTAGGCAAGTAGATATCATGATTAACCCCCTGAATGCCCAGCCAAAGGGTAATATTGTAATGTTGTTTTCTCTGTAATTTATTAAAAATATTAAAAAAAAAGATGTTTTTTCCAACCTGATGCAAAATACGTTATTAGTATCGGTGTATAATCTTTGATAGAATCAATCCTAACTTAATTTTTCAGAACTGGGTTTTACTTGTGGAATTATACTAATTTAAATATTGCTTATGTTGCAGTGAAACCTGCAGCTTAGTGTGTGAAAAAATCAGCCGGCGGCAGTCAGGAGGTTAAAAATCTGTAACTGAGAAATGTTCTTCATTCTTTGATAAGATCTTTCAGAAGACGATTCTCACAGTGGATGATTTGTATTGAAACGAATTTACGACGTAGTAGCAACAAAAAGGAGAAAAAATGGTTGTCATGCGATCAGAATTGCTTATAACTCGTTAACTAATTTATTTATAAAAAAAAAAAAAAAAAAAAAAAAAAAAAAGATGGCGATTTTGTTTATCTGTAAGCAACTCAGGGGTGATTCTCGTCCGAAAATTTAAGGCAATCTCTTCCGAAAATTTGAAATTGGGTTATCAGTTCCGCATAGTTGCCAACTTGTACGGTTTGAGCGCGGAGAAATGAAAATTTCGTGAAAGGATCACCGAAAAAGCACACATTTTGTCAATGTTTCGTGAAAAAAAAGACAATTTCGTCAATGTTTTTGTCAACGAACTGTGTCAAAAGATCTTCGAAAAACGCGAATTTCCTGTGCGGATCGCGGGGAAAACGGTAATTTCACCAAATATCGCAGATAAAACGCTGATTTCGTCTGAAGACGCGGGAAAACATTGATTTGGTCTAAAGATTTCTGATATAATGCCGATTTCGTTAAAAAATCGGGAAAAAATCGCCGTTTTCGATAAAAGATTATTTAAAAATATTTTGTCAAAAGATCATTGAAAGAAAAGGTCGCTTTCATCAAAAGATCACGGAAAAAACGCCGATTTCGTCTTAAGACCGCGGGAATAAAACGCCGTTTTAAAGAAAAGATCGCGTAAAATTGTAAAATTTGTCTAAAGATCGTCGAAAAGAACGCCGATTTCATGAAAAAAACACCGATTTCGTCAAAAAATCGCGGGAAAATCACAGATTTCGACAACAGATCGCAATAAATCACCGATTTTGCTAAAATATCGCAGATAAATTGCTGATTTCGTTTAGAGGTCGCGGAAAAACGCCGATTTCGTCAAAAGATCGCGGAAAACCGCCTATTTTGCTAAAATATCGCAAATAAATCGCTGATTTCGTCTGAAGGTCGCAGGAAAACGCCCATTTCGTCTGAAGATCGCGGGGGGGGTAACTCGCGCCCCCCCCACCGATTTCCGAAAAAAAATTTCATCCAGAATCACCCCTGAAGCAACTCTATCCCCCCCCCCAGAGCCGAATTCTGGCTGCGCCACTGTCTTTTATCATTTGTCGCCAAGGAAGCGATGTTTCGCCGAATTAGCAACCTCTCTTATGTTATGATCGTAGTTTCAGAGTGGTTCGCTAGTCTCGCTACTGTCTATGCGTAATCCCATGTTAAACAAGTTGCCATTACAGTGTATGAAAGTTGATTCTCTGTTACTACTCTGTGCTTTCAATTATATAACAGGCTTTCACTGAAGGGTTTAATGCACATAGTGGCTGGATACAGTCCGTTTACAAATTCTTCTGGATCCCAGCATTTTGCTAAAGACTAAAAGAAGGGTTTTATTCTCATTTGGGGAACTCATAGAAGCACGTGGCTGGGTGCATGGTACTATTTTAAGCCCCTCCCCTCTTAATGACCTTCTTCATTAGAATAAAGCGTATCTGAAGCTACTGCTACAACCACGAAATTTGGGACTAGTAATTATTAATGGTCTTGCATTGGGACAGGTAACCCAATTTTACTCTCTGATTGGCGAGACCTATTTTCGCTTTGTGTCGGGATGACTAATTTTTTTCGAGATCAAGTTACGAGTTAGGTTTGTATTAACCGATTTTGAATTAGCTGAAGTCCAGAATATTGTTTCAGATGATATATTATGCATTTCATAAAAAAATGAGTCTTTACATGTTCATTTTTCTTCACAAAAGATAAAATTCGTATTAGAGATATGCTTATAGACTATTTTTCCATAATACAATTAAATTGTGGATCATTTTTTTTTTCAGGTTTCGGGTGTACGAAAATATTTTTGATTGGTTAAATTTGCATTTTCGGTTAACTTTAAATAGAATTTCTATGTTTATGTCATGTATAATTTGACCCGAGCATGATTCTAGTTTTGATGTATGATCTAACCTTTAACTGATGTTACCGGTCTTACAGACCACTGCTTATTTCAATTTTTATAGTTTAACTTGTAATTTCCAATTTAACTAGAAACACTACTGAAATTTGTTTCTTTTTGAACTTTAGTACTCTCATTAGAAACTTTTAAATAGGTGAATTTTAACTATAACAGCTCTGTACAAAAGGTTTAGTACAAAAAAACCATCCTATGAGTTAACCGCTTCCCTGATTTGCCCGTACGTCATGTGGTCAACGTGCTTTTGCCAAGGTACAGGCATTTATATTTCAATCATGATTTATTATTATCACCAGTAAATTTTACTGTAAATTTTGTATTATTTAATCCGAGCATTTTTTTTTATTCAATTAGGCAAAAATTTCTATTTTAAAAAACCAGTTATAAAAGATTTAAAATTCTGTAAAAGACATGAAAAAAAAATAGGCATTATTTGAATTTTTAAAATACTTATCAGTTAAACGATTTAATCATGCGTTTCATTCATCTTTCAATTTTGGGGTCTCACAGATCGCTTCACATTAGCTATGCTACATTTTCTGTCATATCAATTAAATGTTAACCTGCAGAATCCATTTAATTAGCAAGAATTACATATTTCTGAATAAAACCATAGCTGGTGTGGAAGATGGTTTGAGTATGGAATATAATACTATCTGCAATATGTATACAAATAAGCATGCCTTGATAGAATTAAAAGTTGAATAGTGAGTTTTTCTATTGTTTTATTTCAATTTTAACCTGGGAGAATGCGCGCTTACCCAAGGTATGAATGATTTTAACTTTGCCACCAATAAAATCAAATTATAACGCAGTCACTTTATTAAGACGGAGACAATTCTTACAAATTTTACGATAAAATAAGTTGAAGATTACTTAAAAAAAATTAGTGGTTACAATTGTAAAAACCATACGCACTCCGAGTCTTTTAGGCCGTATGCGCGTGTTCCCGGATTAATAAATATTTTTTTTTAAATGTATTTTGCTTTTGTGATCATAATCTTGAATAATCATTTTCCTTTATTAAAAGTCCTTATGTTTTGCATATTTTTTTTAACTCCTTAGACATAGTTAAGTAAATTTGTCTTGCTGAGGACAAAAAACGAAAGTTATTTTCGATTCTTTATTTGTTCAAACAATGTCGTAGTTCGTAATAAGTTTAACATAGTCTCTGTCATGACATGTGGATAGGTGTGCAAATATTGTCTAATAGCATGCTCTGTTTTTAAACTATGATCTCAGCAAGCTACGCTTCTGTTCTCAGATATGTCATTCTTGCTAATTAGGTGGGTGTATGTCATCGGTGCTGTTGACCGCTTTCACAACAGGTGAAAATATTTAATTAACTTTTCGCAGTCAGCTGTCTGATGCTGCAACCCCACTCGAGCTTATCGTAAAATAAACACAGCTTATTTAAATTGATGATAAATTTTGTAAAAATACGCTCAAATGGGAAGATATTTTTATTAAAAATGTGTATAAGTAGTACGCATTTAGAAAAAAATGAATATACTAGATATTTTTTTTTTTAATTTCTCAGAAATTCTTTCAAATTGTTTATAAATTTGAAACTAGTCATTTTTCTATATAATGTCTTAAATCAGTAATTCATACTCAGTCATAATCATTCTTTAAGGTAAGAGATATAACTTTAGAGAAAAACCCTATTCCCCTTAATAGGCTTAAAACCTACGAAGAATTACATTTGGGAAAAATGAATTATTGTTTGCGGTTTTTATTCGTAATATGCTCTGCATAGAGTATTTTCAAAACAATTTCTTTCTTCCCATGTATTCTGATACTATAAAAAAATGATTCAAAAATTTCAACAGCCTTTATTCAATCTATTATAATGTGTCCTTCGGACGTGTTACCGCTTTAATAAACTTAAATTCAGGACCGTAGTCAGAAGTGATTAATAGAGGGGGGGGGGGCATATTTTCTCTTTCTCTCTCGCTGATACAGGAAAATAAATTAGTGCATATTCACACTGTAGGTACTATGTTTCTTATTATACTGTTGTAATAACTTCATTTCAAGCTTAAAAAAGATTATGATGGAAAATTCGAGTGTGTAACTAGTGGAATATTAAACATCATGCTATCTTCATATTTGCATGATGAGCGAGTTTATTATCGAATTATAAGCGAGTGTTGAAACACTTATATTAGTTACAATTTAGTATGTCTGAAAAACTGTGAAAGGACCACAAAACTAAATTAGATTTTTGAACAGAATTTCATTTGGATTTTTGGAACATAAATTCATTTAGTGACCTTGGAATCTTTTCCAGAGAAGGCTCAAAATGTTTTAGAGGGGCTGAGCCGGGGCCGTCGCGAAAAAACTTTCCTCTCTTACGGGCCTGATTCAGAGCGAGGATGACGTCACGCAAGGGATCTGAGTAGCAAACAAAATTTATCGAATAACCATATATGTGCATTAAAAATAGCGCTTTAACGTTCCCTTTTATGATATTTTGTTGAGCAATTTATGGTTTATGAAAATCTATTTGAATTATACTTTCAATAACTATGTACCCAAAGTTCAATAAACATATTTTTAACTTGATTTTCTTCTTTATTTCAAAGTCATTCGAATATATTTGACTCAAAGTTTTTGTCAAAGATTTTAACTTGAACAATACATTTATGGCGGAGAAAATAATGCATTAAAATTACACGAATTTAACAACAAAAAATATAAATACAAAATTTTTAACATGTTGACATGTCTAAAGCAATGGAATTAGTTTCATCAAATAAATTCAATGCATGCTTAACATTCTGTCTTTCAATAGAATTGGGAAATAATACTTTTTGGGAAAGTTTAGGAGCTAATTTTATTACTGCATCTTTTTCTTTTTCATAGATATCTATTAAATTCTGTAAACTGGCACACATGATATCTGTATTATTAGGATGTGGAAAATAAATGTTCTTATCAGGGGCAGTTTGATTTAACCAATTATTTCTTACTACTTTAATTAAATGGACAGTATCAAATAAGAAAAATATTCTTTTATCGGGCTTGTAAGGATTGCTTATGTAAGGTTTTATTCTCCCCCACACATTTTTGTAAACATGTTCCTGTTTATCCTATTATTATTCGATATTAAGGAAAAAACGGTAAAACCACACTCGTGGAGCATTTCTAGGATTTTATTGGTGTATGTAAGAAGGGTATCAGCATTTAGATTGCGAACTGGAAATAACGATACTACATCCTTATATTTAGATAAGACGGATGAAATCATAAAGGTTTGAATAGTCGTAGCTTCAGACTCAGAATTTTCAGACTTGCCAATGACATGCCCAGCTTTATAATTAATAGAGGGATTTATATAGATCTCATCTAGCAAAAGATTCACAGTTTTTTCATGTTCTTCCAGGTTATCAGATTTGTTTTTAAGATACAATTTAAGGTTTTGACATGAATTTTTAGAACATAAATATGTTAATTTTCTAAAGTATGAAGGATGCGGTAATATTAAAACTTTGCAGTTTCGAATTAAATTGTACGCCGCAGGGTACCTAAAGTAGATTTCTGCGGACCAATATATAAGGTCAATTGCATATTTCAGTTTTTTCATCCGCACAAGTGACAATTGTTGATTCACAAATTTCAAAACAAGATTATTTTCATCACTGCATTGATCATCGTTTATGCATTTTTCCAGATATTTAATGGCAAAAGTTAAATTTTCACTTAATGTCATTGAATGTTCATTATAACAATTCAATTTATTTAAAATATTTTCAAACTTGATTCATTTATCACATTTAAGCTCATTGCCTAGTAACCATTTAAAAGAATTTATATCAATTAAATTATTTTCATAATATATCTTTACAGTCAAATTTCTGAAGACTTTAAAACAAACATTAATTTCTGGAATATCTGTTTCTTTCAATTTGTAAAACAACAGATGATCATCCCTAGATAAATATAACCACTTATTTTCAATTTTCTTTTCAAATTTGTTAGTGAAATCTTCGAAGGATAATATATCCTTTTGACACCATTCACTGAATTGCTCTAAATCTTTTTTTTCAATGTTTAACATACGTTCAGCAGGATCTTTTCTTTTTGGGGGCAATTTTTCAGTAAGATATTTTGGCGCATTCGGAAATACAGTAGGAAATGCTTCCGGTAAAAGAATTACTTTATTCCTTGGGACAATTAATTCAGTTCCATCTGAGCATTTAATTCTATCTTCTCTAATTATGAAACGCTCCTCAAAGTGCTTAATGCACACAACAGCAGTCGAACTGGGGACAAAATTTTCTCTTGGTATCTTATTTATCCATATTTTCTTTTTTTCGGGATCTGATGGGAATTTAAAAACAGTTGTGTATTCCTTTACATTGTCATAATTTGAGCGGCAATTTGGCGCACAGCATTTTCGGCCCATAGCTACAAATTAGATAAAACTAATTAGCAATTAAGAATATTTAAATAAAAAATTAAGATTAATGTTACATATAGTTTTTTTTATTTAAATTAAAATTATATTTTGATAATGAAATTACAAAAATAAAAAACCTTTTACAAAAAACTTTTAATGCGTATTATTTTAAAAGATATTTATTAAATATTTTTTTTTAATCTACCCATATGAATAAGAACTCAGTACTATTAATATTTTAATTCTTTACAATTTGTGTAAACTGAATTGAAAACAGAAATTCTAGATACAAAATAATTAAAATAAAACAAAAGACACAAAATGGGCTTTCTTTTCACTTTTTTAAAATATTTTAAATGATTCTAAGTTAAGCTTACTATCCTACCTCAAAATAAAACTTCACAATTTACATCACATGTAAGCCCACGTGGGAACAGTATAGATACTTATATTGCATTTTTAATGAGATTTAAAAAGAGGTACTTACTGATTTATGTTAATCCTATATAGAGAATTTATCCTTTGAAAATGCACATTTTGAAAAATATCCTTATAGCATAATTTTTATCACAAATAAATAGATTAAAACTGCCTAAAATTTACTCGCGACGCATACACTAATGGCGATTCCTTAAACTGTGAGCGGGAGCCAAAAGTTCATAAGGGGTGAAGTGGTCAGGCAAGGGTGAGAGGAATAAGTCAGATCTCGTTGATGACTCATTTCTCCTGCTTGGGATTTTGAATCAGGCCCGTAAGAGAAGAAATTTTTTTCGCCACGGCCCCGGCTGTGCCCCCCCCCCCAAAGCACCCCTTTAGCTACAGCCCTGCTTATATGGGATACACTTACGATAGTTTTGAGGAAATGATCTTTGTCTACCGAGATTGAGGCTATTTGTGTCATGGCTGCCATTCTACGTGGTTTTCATTCATCTGCCAATCACTTTAACTATCAAAAAGTGTACTTAGAATCCTGCAACCAGGTATCAGTTGTGTTTACAACATGCCCATTGAACCTTTGTGTTTACAATATGTCCATTGATTCCTTAAAGCTGATTGATTGAATTCCTTAATTAATTTTATAGAAATCGATCCAATGCAATCACTTCGTTCATATAATATTTGTCGATATACACGTATAATATGCGTATTATGCTAATTTTGTGATTATGATAAAGTCCTATATACAACTAACTTCAAAACTAGTTCAAACAATGTATAAATCTTGAATGAGTTACAAAATCAGTACCTTGAATGAGTTACAAAATACACTGCTCAAAACAATTAAAGGATATTGCAGTTTTAGGTGGATTTTGTATCTGGGAAACTTTTTAGCTGATTGATACATGGTCGACAGACATAGTAGGTTATATGAAAAAAAATTACACATGTTTGGCAGAAAAAAATGCATTTTATTGCGCATTTGTGTACAAAAGGAAAAAAACACAATTTGTGCATATGAGAAAAAAAGAATAAGAAAAGGAGTTTTCTTCAAAGAAAATCATTTTCAGTAGGGGGTATGGTTTCCACGGACGGCCAGCAACGTTGAACATCTTAGAGGCATGGACTTAATGAGGCTATTAATGACGAGTTGGGGTATTCTGCCCCATTCTTCCAAAAGAGCTTTTTCCAGTTCTTGGAGAGTTTGTGGGGGTTGTTGGCGGCCAGAAACTAGTCTTCCTAGAGCGTCCCAAACGTGCTCGATTGGATTCATGTCTGGAGAACACGCTGGCTATTCCATTCGAACGATTCCTTCCTCGAAAAGGAAATCCTCCACCAGGTTTGCACGATGTGACCTGCAGTTATCGTCCATTAAAATGAAGTTATCTCCGATTGCTGCAACGTAAGGGACTACAATAGGTCTGAGGATCTCATCCCTATATCGGCGACCAGTCAGAGCTCCATCTCGAATGATGTAGAGGTCAGTGCGCCCGTCAATGGAGATGCCACCATACACCAACACTCCTCCACCGCCAAATCTGACACTTTCATGCACGAACGCAGGATTATTCCTACTGCCACGGTCCCTCCAGATGAAAATACGCCTATTATCCGGATGCACAGAAAAACTGGACTCGTCAGAAAACAGAATATTGCTCCATTCATTTCTGCTCCAGTTGACATGCTCGGTTGCCCACTCCCTGCGGTCGCGACAATGACTTGATGTTAATCTAACACATACCATCGGTCGGTGAGCATACAGACCTACAGCATGGAGCCGGTTTCGGACAGTCTGTGTTGAAATCGTGGTGCCTATAGCCGAGCGAAGGTGTTGGAGAAGAGTAGCGTTCATGTTTCGGTGTCTCCGAGCTGTTAACGCTAAACACCGATCTTCATTGGGCGTTGTTGCCCGTCTACGATCTTGCCCTGGTCTTTGGCCTGCACATCAACTCTCCAAAAAACGGTTCCAGATCCTGGAAATGACACTTTGTGACACTCCAATGGCTTGCGCTACTTCAGCTTGAGTTTGGCCCCCTTCTAACCTACCAACAATTCTCCAAGCTTCTGAATCTGTCAATTGACTTCGCTGAGACATCGTACTCATCGAAACAAAGTAATCACTGAATGCCGATCATCCTTGTCATCATTCTCTTTTATCCAGTGGAAAGTCAAATTTCATTCGCTGCCGCTGAAGCGACGTTTTTTACGTCGAACTCAAAATTTGCATACTCCACAGTTTGAAAACCAGAAAAAATTGCATTTGTGATTCTCTTCTTCTATTTTCGGCAAAAAAAAATTTCGTTTATATCTTTATTTTATATAAAACTTCAAATATCCTTTAATTGTTTTGAGCAGTGTATACATCTCTTATAGTTAATTTACAGCGGCCCACAAAAGAAAAACATTTGTCATCACGATAACATCCAAAATACTTAGTGGCACATATCTTGCAAGTATTTTGCATGACTTCATTAATCAAGTGTGTATTTCTCATAGATCAGTTGACAAGATTAGAATACCTTTATAATAAGGATAACAGCGAGAAAATTATTACAATTACATAATTAAAGATATATTTTCCGATTATCAAAAATTGAAGCTAATGTATCTCGATTTCAATCTTTCAAAACTTAGCATAATGCCTTATGATGTAACAATTTTTATCTAATCCTCTTCTTTTTAGTAATAATAAAAATAATTCTTGAATTCGAAAAATGCCACGTGATTTCGCATCAACAATGTACCCAAAAATAAAATAAAATAAAACCACAACAACTGAATTTTCATGATATAATTAAGCGGTATTAATATTTATATCAGTACAATTTCATTCTTCATTCCTAATTTATTTATTATTTATTATTTGTTGTTAATATTTTATTACGATTGGTGATGAACTACTTTTTAATCGAACAATCATTTATAATAATTTTAGATTTTCCAGTTATCCAGAAAACATGGGCTTTATAACTGTACCTTATGAGTCGGTGAGAGGGCTCCAGATATTAAATACAACTTTTAATAAAGCTCATCGAACCGTTCCCATTTTTTAAACAAATGAAATTTGTTCATTGTCCATTTTCAAAACATTATCATACTCCTCAACGATCAGTCCGGTAGAAATAAGTTCTGTTCTTTAAAATATATAAAGAGTAAATGAGTAACTTTAGTTTATATCTATCTATCTATATTATAAATAGCCAAAAAGTATCTGTGCGTAACGAATACGTCATTTTGCGAATGGCAACACTTTCCCCTGCAATTTCGGTTTTGCAATTTTAACTAATACAAATTTTACACCTTTTAAACATCGCACATTTTAAATTTTTACACCGTCATATAGAGAAAAAAAAATGTACTTTTAAATGCAATTTATTTGAAAGCTGTATCTCAATTCATTTTTGAGATATTATTTTTTTTATAGTTTTTTGTATTAATTTTGTAATTGTGGCAACAGAATCACTTCATTTCCTGTTAAAATTGAAAAAAAAAAATAGAAATTAAAGTGCGCAACACTTTTCCATGAAAATTAGATTTTGCAGTTTTCGATACTGCAAATTTTACACTTCTAAACATCGTACATTTTAAATTTTTACATTGTCGTATAGAGACAAAATGTGTACTTTTAAATGTAATTTCTATTAAAGCTGTATTTCAATTTATTTTTGAGATGTTAAATTTTTATTTTCAGTACCAATTTTTGTAATTGTTGTAACAGAATTACTCCATTTTCTCTTAAAATTGAAAAAAAAAGAAAGAAAGAAATTAAAATGCGTATACTATTTCAAAAATATCGTCTATTATAATCCGGTGAATTTTGTTTTTATTTTGTTTAATAATTTGGATAGTTGAGTTTTGTGATATTTTGTTAATTTTAGCTTAAAATAATATTTGTTTGAGAGTTAGACTAACCAATACAAGATGCATTTTTTACAGTAACTAATTTTGTAGTTTTACTATAAATCAATAAACAGTTCCTCAAGGATTTTCTTTCGTCGAATTTCGACGGGTTCCACCTCGTACTAGGGTGATTCTACGATAAGAGGTAATTTGTACGGCAATCCGTTTAAAACAGATTTTTTATTCTATATGTTGCTATTTTTTGCAATGAATCGAATCATCTTAATACACTTTATTAAATAACATCACGATTGAATGCCTAATTAAAACACATTTTTCTGAAATTTCTTAAAAAATCTAAAAAAGTCTCTACCCTGGCATGTCCCCTTGCAGGTTTCAATTTAACTTTCAAACAATACATATATTTTTTCCATCCGATGCTTAACTAAAGTATGTTTAATTGGAATTTAGGTAATTATACTTACGTATTATAAAATATAAAATAAAATAATTTTGTTAATTTCAAATAATTTTTAAAATTAACTTTTGTCCCACTTTTTTTGTGTATCTACCCTGTCAAATTTCGTTCCGCTGAAACAAATATAAATTCAAGGATGGCTATATTGGAAGTAGCGCTTAAGGACAACTATCGGCTTGAAGTTAGCAATACTAAACGAGCAAGCCATTTAAGCGTCACCGTTTTTAGTTGTTGCGACGCGTCCGTGCGGTGTAATGGTTTCGCAAAGTGATCGTGTATCTCCCCTGGTAAGTCATAAAACTTATAATATTCATTTAATTCAATTGCATTTACTGTCCTAATTAAACAATACAGTAATAATTAAAGTGAAATATACAATTAACCCCAAAACTAATTCAGTCAGTTAAAAAAATTGAATTTATCATGAAAATGTCTCTCCCCGGCCGTATTTCCCCTGTCAAGATAACTGTCAGGGGTGAGAGTCACTGACTAGAAAAAGCTACAAAATATGTATAAAGTGACTTGATCTTATATGAAAAAGTAAATGAACGGGACAAAAATCATAATTTAAAGATTTTTTATCAAACTCAAACTTTTCTTTTTGGCCGTATTCTCTATGTACTTGAGACCTCTTATCGTAGAATCACCCACTAATAAAAGAAAGTTTCACTCCGCGTGGTCTGTTTCACTGTGTATGTATGTGTGTGAGAGAGTGCGGTGGCTTCTGAAATCTACGGCATGTACTAGGCTGAAAAATTTTGTGAACATACTCGAAGACATACCCCTAATGCAATTGGAACTTGAACTTTTGTTTTCATAATTGGCTGGGGTATTAAGTAAAAATTCATCAAGCGGCCGAATTTAGAAAAGTATTTCTTTAAAATACAAGCTGATTAGAATTCAATCCTAATGCAATGGTGGTGCCTATCCAATCAATAAGCTTTCCTTGAAATCGCATCGAGACTAGCGGTTTTCAGAAGGATAAAAGTATAGTTTTTAATAGGGAAAAAAGAAAATCCTTCCTCAGTTTCTTCAAGAGTTGGAGGACTTACTAGAATTTGAAGTTCGCCAAGTTGCCACACTCCTAAGTACATGAAGAATTTTTAAGAGATGCTATATAATTTTAATGTTGCTTTTATCGATTTTAAATTAACCTACCTATGCTTGTTTTTTAATGACGAATCCAAATATCTAAATTTTCTCAATCCAACAGCAATTAACAAGTATACATCAATTAATAATTTTTATTTTTCGTGCATTTTTTATCAGGCAGCTGTTTTATGAATCATTTGAGCAGCGCATGTACATCAGTTATAAAAATATACCATTTTAAGGTTTATTTAAGAATACTATCATGGGTCTGAGCAACGTTGAGTCAGGTAGTTATTAATCAAATCAATTGAAAAATGAGAATCCGAATTTTTCCTTTCCTGTTAAATGCAATTGTATCAAATAAAGTAACCATAGATATTTTTAAAATTACTTTATCAATAAAATATAAGTAACATTTTGTATATTGAATCCGTGTGTGACTTAGCTAGTGGGTAAGTCTTTAGCAACAGAACAAGAGGTAACGTTCAGAATTCCGTACATGGAGTCGGATTTCACTTTACATAAATGTCCCAGTCTGTTTAATACAGCTGTGCAGTGCAGTAATGCTTAAGAAAAACAACGTGTGACAATATATATCCAATTTTATTTAAACCATTTGAGGCTTATTAAAAAAATAATTTCATGTGTTTTTCAAAATTTATCTAAAATATTCAGAGATATTATTAGCTAAGAAAATGTTCAAAAATGGGTATATTTTTCTTATTTTTAACTATATATGCAGGGTGATTCTAAATTTTTTTCATAATAAAAGAGGGGTGATAATACACATCAAGACAAACAATATTAAATAGGAGACCAAGGATCCAAAACGTTTTCCAAAGGAGATAACCGCCATTAAAGTTTAGGGACAAAAATTTCAAATAAACATAAAAAAACAGAAAAATCAGTCGATTGATTTGCGATTTTTACTAAAATTGTTCTTTATGTCGGCATTTTCTTAAAATTAAATTATAAAGATAAACTTCAAAAAATACCGATAGAGGGCGCTTTAGACTTTGAGTTAAGAACCACTATTTTTTGCATCTCATTAAATGTTTTCGTAAGCTTAGAGTCAAACTTAAATTTTGAGCTCAAAATCTGAATAGTTGGGAGTGGTTAAGTAACACAAACGGAGCTGTGTTCAGAGGATTCAAATTTCAAATGATTGTAAAAAAAAAGAAAAATTGGTCAATACATTTGCGGTTTTCGCTAAAACTTATTTTTAAATCAGCAATTTCTTAAAAATAAATTTTAAAGATAAACTTCACAAAATGCCGATAGAGGGTGCCTTAGACTTTGGAATAGGGTAGAACTATTTTTAACTGTTGTTTTTTTAATCTCATTAAATGCTTTCAAATGCATAGACTTAAATTTTGGGCTCAAATTCTGAATCGTTGTGAGTGTTTAAGTAGCGAAAAATTGAATTGTGTTCGAGGAGGTAGGAGGGTTACATTTCAACTCCTGAACACACTTCAGTTTGCGCTTCTTAACCCCTCATAACGATTCAGAATTTGAGCTCAAAATTTAAGTTTAAATCTAAGTTTCCAAAAACATTTAAAAAGCTTTTCCAAGCATTTAATTAGAACCAAAAAATAATGGTTAAAAGGAATTGTTGGTTACTCAGAAGTTTAAGGCGCCCTCTGACGGAATTTTTTGAAATTTATCTTTAAAATTTATTTTCAAGAAGATACTAACTTAAAGAACAGTTTTATTTTAAACCGCAAACGAATCGACCAATTTTTCCATTTTCCATAATTATTTTAAATTTGAACTTCGCCCTCCCCCTTAAACACAGTTCAGTTTGTGCTACTTAACCACATCCTACTATTCAGACTTTGAGCTCAAAATTTAAGTCTAAGCTTCCGAAAACATTTAAAGAGATGCAAAAATTACCAGCAAAAAATAGTTGTTCGTTACTCCAAAGTCTAAAGCGCCCCCTATCGACATTTTTTGAAATTTACATTTATAATTTATTTTTAAGAAAATACCAACATAAAGAATAGTTTTAGTGAAAACCACAAATCAATGAACCAATTTTTCCGTTTTTTAAAATCATTTAAAATTTGAAGTCTCTGAACACATTTTATTTTATGCTATTTAACTACTCCCAGCTTTCACATTTTGAGCTCAAAATTTAAGTTTGAGTTTATGCTTACGAAAACATTTATTAAGATGCAAAAAATACCGGCAAAAAATAGTTGTTCGTTAATCCAAAGTCTAAAGCGCCCTCTATCGGCATTTTTTGAAATTTATTTTTATAATTTAATTTCAAGAAAATGCCGGCATAAAGAATAGTTTTACTGAAAACCGCAAATCAATCGACCGATTTTTCCGTTTTTTATGTTTATTTGAAATTTTGGTCCCTAAACTTTAATGGCGGCTATCTCCTTTGGAAAACGTTTTGGACCCTAGTCTCCTATTTAATATTGTTTGTCTTGATGTGTACTATCACCCCTCTTTTATTTAAAAAAAAATTAGAATCGCCCTGTATATATTTTAAATGTATAATTATTCTAACATCTGTATTTAGGATTTGATTAACTATAAACATCCTCAACACCCTGTACGTTGAAAGTTGAAATGTATTACGTTATTACGTATTTACATTAGTGGAGTCCGAGCAATGTCCCCTTAACAAACACTTTTGCTGTGACAGTATGTGTCTCGTTTTATTGAAACCATATGTAAATTATTAATAAAAAAGAATCTCATATGTGCTTTTGAAAATTGAGTCTGAGATACTAGGAGCTATTATTAGCAAAGAAAATGTTCCATAAATGGATACATTTTGCTTATTATTAAGTATCTAAAATGTATAAATAGTTTCAAATCTGCATTTTGGCTTTCATTAATTTTAAACGTCATTTATGCTCAAATAAGTTAAGTATTTCCTTTGGGGGCAGTGTCCCTTTAGCAGACACTTTGTGGTCAGACAAAGGGTGTCGCTTTTTAGTACCGCGCAACATCTGCGTCTGCCGTATTTACAGAATATGCACGTCCAGCTGAGACTCATATACACCCAGTTGCGTAGATATTTGAACTCCGTAGGTGGGACGATTGAACTTTCCTTAATCTTGACGATCAAAGTAGATCTTGGCAAATTACTTTGGCGTTTCTTTATCCAAAAAAAGGACATTCAGAATCATGAAATTTGCCAAAACAGGCACAATTTCTGGATAGAAGTAGAAAATAAATAATTTTTCAGAATTTTTTTTTTTTTTTTTCTTTTTCTGGTATTAGTTAAGGGATTTCTGCACCATACCGCTATCGAAATTTTATAAAATTTTCGATTTTCAGGTTTTTTTTTTAAATTATTACATATACCATTTACTTTTGACAACAGACAAAATTTCAGACTAATAGTGTATACACAGGGTGATTAAAAAAAAACATGGACAAAATGATATGACAAATCAAGCATACAACAAGGATAAAAAATCATATAGGAACATAGGGTCGCAAACTACTTATTGAGTCACAAATACAGGGTGTTTCATTCTAGCTATACCCTGTTTGAAAGTAATAATTTCAAGGGAAATGAAAATATTGTAATGAAAATGCAACGATATGTACCTTATTTTGTGTGAAATGTGATAACGTTACGAAAAAATCTGGAAAAACATATTGCTCAAGCAATCGGTGATACCGTATAAACTGATTATCACAGTCCAAAATGTGAGGTGCTAAGTGCTTATTGCTGGTGCGCATAGTGCAACCTTCTGCCACTTTTGTTTGGTGTTATCGAGTTTAAAACAAAGATGAGAATGTCTGTTAAATGTTTTATTATAATATACTTCAGTTTTCTGAAATTTATTACCGTCAACCCAAACTGAGTTAGGATGAAACACCCTGTATTTGTGGCTCAATAAGTGGTTTGTGGCCCTATGTTCCTATGTGATTTTTTATCCTTGTCATATGCCTGATTTGTCATAGGAATTTGTTCACTTTTTTTGAATCACCCTGTAGAACCACAGTTAAAGCTGTTTTGAGAAATATCTAATATCGTAATTTTTTTTTCTTGTTGATCATCTATCTATATTAATAAAATAACAAATCGCTCTGTCTGTGTGTGTGTGTGTCTGCGATAGTTAGCGAAAACTACGGTACGTACGAAGCTCAAAATTTTTCTGAGAGTAGCCCAATATCTCTCATGATGCACCTGACGCTCAGAATTTCAAAATTCTATTTATTAACTGAGTAATTAATTAAATTCCAAACCTCACTGTCATAAGAAATCGCTTTTTTCCCTTTCATTCTCTTATGGTTGGTTGGTTGCATTAAATTTTCGCAGAAATAATTTAAAAAGCTGGGACTGACCTTTAAAATTAATAGACTGGCAAACTGTCAGTTTAAATGAGGATTTTTTTTTTTTTTTAATCACAGCTGCTGTACGCCATGGAGGAAAAAGATAGGTGGTGGCGAAGTAAACCGAAAAAAAAAAAAAAAAAAAAAACAAGGTTTGCAATATGAAACCATTTATCGCTGAAATTTTAATGTCTCAAACAAAAGCACGAGGAAGGAATTTCGTATTAGTAAGACGGATTGGAAGAAATGAATTACAGCTGAAGCATATTTTACGAAAAAATAGTAATTTTTTTTAAATGGTTTTTTCTGTTATATTATTTATTTAAATAAATGTTTGCTTTTAAAATAATTGAAATTGGAAAATTAAAAATAATTAAACGTCAAAATAAAATTAAATAAAATATTGAAAACATATGATTTGAAGTAAAAAATTGTATTACTAAAAGTTTTCTCCTTTTTTTCAGAAATTTTTAATACTTTATAAAGTAGATAAAAATGTTTATGATTTAACAATATATTAATAATTCTATGCCATTATATAAAATATAGTGATGAAAAGATTCTTTTAAAATCATGCATGAACACTTAAATAATAATATTAATCTAAAATCTAGATTTCAGAGTGCAGACGATTTTAAGATATTAACGAAAGAATGTTGATTTTTCAAGCAAAATCTTAAATGATGCTTCTATATTGATAGTTCAAAGTCATGTGATAAAAATAATCAAATAATTCTTGCCTATGATTGATCTATTTGTATCGTTCATGCATTCTGATCGTGTATTAGAGGCAATAATGGCACAAAATGTTATTTTTTAAACGAAATTTTAGTCATCTGTTCAATAACAGTTTAAAAGGTCAAAAACAAAGAAATACTGGTTTAAACCAGTTTGAATTGATTGGAGTTTCAAAGCACATGGTTTTGTTGGTGCTTATTTGGACTTAATGTAGCGGATTTTAGAGTTACATTTTTTGCATCACCCCAAGACATTATACGGCCACTCTATTAATTTCTTTTTACTGTATGGTTGTACGCATATTTTTAGCATTTCGAACATTAGAATTTACGTGTCATTACCTGTGTTGCAGTCAAAAAATTACACAACACTTTTCTATGAGTTTATTTTTTTAATCATTGATTAAATTTAAATGTATTCTATTCAATTTAAAATTGTAATATGGCTTTAATTTGTTTTAAAAACAAAAATAAAATAGCTGTTTGGCGTATAATTGTTTGTATCTGCAAACGACTCATTCACCATAATAAAGTATCAAATAGCAAAGTAAATTATCTATCAGATACAGCCATAAAAAGAATAGTACACTGTAAAAAAAATTCAGAAACGTTCCTGGGAAAAAATGGGCAGCTGGGTTGCCTATTATTTCCAAGAAACATTTCTTGAAAATGACTGGAACTTTACTGTGTAATTTTGAAACATTCCCCAGAAAAGGCTGTAAGGTTCCTGTGAAATACCAGGAACGTTCCTGTCGACAACAAAAACATTACTGATATTTCACAGGAACCTTACTGCCTTCTCTGGGGAACGTTTCAGAAGTATTCAGTAAGATTTCTGTTATTTTCCAGAAACGTTATGTATAAATAATGGGCAACTCAGCTGCCTATTACTTCTCAGGAACATTTCTGGATTTATTTTCACAATCAGGAACGTTTCATATATTAGATTTCACTAAATTTTATTTTATTATTCTTTATTTATGTATTTTATTTATTTATTTATTATTTTTTATTATTTTACATTCATTAGATTCGATGCCAAAATATATTAATCCATTTTCAAGTATTTAAAAATATTACTCTTTTCTTTGTTTACTTTTGAAAAATATTTTTAATTATTTAGCCAATTTAAATTCATATGCATAGAATTAATATCCGGGATTTTTATTTTATGTTATTTTTCATAGATTCAATGTAATTAAAAACAGACTTTCTCATGCTGTCAACATTGTAAATAAGATAAATATTATTTTCAAATCGAATGATTTGAAAAGTTAAGAAAACATTATAAAATTATACGAAAACATTATGTAATTTTCTATGCTTCAAAGGTAAAATTCATAAGGTTCTAATTCAAGGAAATTGTGCACAACAAACACACATCCAAAACAAACATTCGAAGCATATTTAATATTTCTGATAACTTTTTTTTTTCTGTATGGTGAAATTAAAGTGATCATTTATATACGATTTTATATCATTCGAAATTATCTGCTGTAAGATTAATATCTTACAGCAGATCATAATCACCGGATAAATCATTTAAATGATACAACAGTTAATAATATATTTGTTAAACAAAAATAAATATTTTAAATAATTTTACGCGTCCTTTAAAATATATTCTTAAATTTATCGGTTTATATTTAAATATTTCCATCTGATAATTAGAAAAATCTTCAAACATTGCATGCTTTTTTACTTCCATGTAATATTTAGGCTCATTTAATATTTAAATTCGTTAAAATTTTATTTTGCGAATTTGCTGCTTGTATATTTCCAGAATTTTCTTAAAGTTTTGTTTTGGTTGTAAATAATTAGCAATAAATCACATAAGAAATAGTATAATCTCAAAATTTTTTTACGAATTTTATACACATAAAAAAGAAAAAAAAAACATAGCCGTTATGCAATTTATTTTGACAAAAAAATTAATATATAACCATGTAATAAAACAATAGTAAATACAATAATATGTATCAATATTCTTCCAGAATTTTCTTAAAGCTTTGTTTTGGTTATAAATGATTATCAATAAAACGCATTAGAAATAGGGCAATCTCAATTTTACTCAATTTAACGAATTTTATATATATCCATTTTTGAAAAAGAACAGCCGTTGTTCAACTTACTTTGACAAAAAGTAATTATAAAAAAATCTTAATTCAGTGTGTTTTATCAAAAATTTAATATTTACGATAGTTGCAATAATAAGAAAAAATATTAATGGGACCATTATTTATTTATTTGTTGTATAAAAAAATAAAAATATACTATACAGTTTTTTATATACATAAGAAAATAAAATGCGTAAAAACACAGAGTCTAACAATCTATACAACTGCATTTTATATCGATGTACGGGGAAAAAAAAAAAAAAAAAAAAAAACTAGCGTAAATATGGATTAACATTAATTTAACGTTTCAAACATAAATGTATACTTTATAAATTGAAACACATTAAAACATAGATAAAATTAATATTTGTTAAAAACCAAATTTGTTCCTAAAATAATATAGCATGTAAAAAACATTAGCGAAAAAAAATGGAATATTATATTTTATAAATAAAACTTACCCTTTTGCGTTTCCTTTAGTTGAGGTATGAATACGATGGCATGATGAAGTATCACGAAATATTTTTTTTTTTTTTTTTTTATGTCCAACAAGGATTTCTGAAAAACTGATTAATATATGTTTCATTTAAATTAACCAGCTCTCCGAAGAAATCCCAATTAGACTAGATTCTTAGAATACCACGAGGTTCACAAATGCGTTTCTTTCGCGCGCGCCATTGTTCGTATTCGCCGAAGGGGTATTGCATTCTATCAGAAGGGGTTAGCATTTTCCCCTGAAAGGTCTCAACAGCAGAGATTGAAATGTTTATACTCTGTTCTTTTATTCACACCTGTGGTACTTCACAATGATTCTTTAGCATTCATATAAGGAAATCATTTTCGACTCGCTCACTCATGACACACAATAACAAACAACTATGGCGTCGGCATCAGCTTTATGCTGTTGCCAATTGTAATTATCAAAGATTTCAGATAAGAAAACCTGAATTTCCCAGGAAACTTTTACGGTGTTCTGGAAACCTTTAAAAAGGAGAAACCTTTCTTGAATTTACACAGAACGTTACTATTTTTTCTTACAGTGTAGCAAAACTGATTATAACCTTAATGTTTAGACTAATTTAAACATAACCCGATCCCAACCAGAAAAAAACAGACCACACTCCGATCCGTGAGACACAAAATTTCCGTGAGTATAAACCCGACCTTAACCTAAAAATTCTGTTTGGAAAAAACTATGGATTTGATAACTGACCCGAACCAAATCTGAATCCCGCAAAAATGTTCAAGTGAAGCATGACCCGATCCAAACAAGGAAAAATAATTTTCGTGGGCATGAAACCTGACCCGAACCTAAATACTTTCTTAAAAAAAACCCCAAAATATGACTCGAACGAAATCTGAAACCGATAAAAATATTCCAGAGAACTATAACCCGATCCCAGCCAGACAAAATACTTTCCATGGTCATAAACCCGATACGAACCTAAAACTTCCATTCGAAAAAATACCTGAAATTTGAATCGAACCAAATCTGAATCTGACAAAACTACACTGCTCAAAATAATTAAAGGATATTGCAGTTTTAGGTGGATTTTTTATCTGGGAATCTTTTTAGCTGATTGATACATGGTCGACAGACATAGTAGGTTATATGAGAATAAATTACACATGTTTGGCAGAAAAAAATGCATTTTATTGCGCATTTGTGTACAAAAGGAAAAAAACACAATTTGTGCATATGAGAAAAAAAGAATAGGAAAAGGTGTTTTCTTCAAAGAAAATCATTTTCAGTAGGCGGTATGGTTTCCACGGGCGGCCAGCAACGTTGAACACCTCTGAGGCATGGACTCAATAAGGCTATTAATGGCGAATTGGGGTATTCTGTCCCTCTCTTCCAGAAGAGCTCTTTCCAGTTCTTGGAGAGTTTGTGGGGGTTGTTGGCGGCCAGAAACTCGTATTCCTAGAGCGACCCAAACGTGATCGATTGGATTCATGTCTGGAGAACACGCTGGCCATTCCATTCGAACGATTCCTTCCTCGAAAAGTAAATCCTCCACCAGGTTTGCACGATGTGGCCTGCAGTTATCGTCCATTAAAATGAAGTTATCTCCGATTGCTGCAGCGTAAGGGACTACAATAGGTCTGAGGATCTCATCCCTATATCGGCGACCAGTCAGAGCTCCATCTCGAATGATGTAGAGGTCAGTGCGCCCGTCAATGGAGATGCCACCATACACCAACACTCCTCCACCGCCAAATCTGACACTTTCATGCACGAACGCAGGATTATTCCTACTGCCACGGTCCCTCTAGATGAAAATACGCCTATTATCCGGATGCACAGAAAAACGGGACTCGTCAGAAAACAGAATATTGCTCCATTCATTTCTCCTCCAGTTGACATGCTCCGTTGCCCACTCCCTGCGGTCGCGACGATGCCTTGATGTTAATCTAACACATACTATCGGTCGGCGAGCATACAGACCTACAGCATGGAGCCGGTTTCGGTCAGTCTGAGTTGAAATCGTGGTGCCTGTAGCCGAGCGAAGGTGTTGTTGGAGAAGTGTAGCGTTCATGTTTCGGTGTCTCCGAGCTGTTAACGAAATACCGATCTTTATTGGGCGTTGTTGCCCGTCTACGACCTTGCCCTGGTCTTCGGTCTGCACATCCACTCTCCAAAAAACGGTTCCAGATCCTGGAAATGAAACTTTCTGACATTCCAATGGCTTGCGCTACTTCGGCTTGAGTTTGGCCCCCTTCTAACCTACCAACAATTCTTCAAGCTTCTGAAACTGTCAAATGACTTCGCTTAGACATCGTACTCATCGAAACAAAGCAATCACTGAATGCCGATCATCCTTGTCTTCATTCTCTTTTATCCAGTTGAAAGTCAAATTTCATTCGCTGCCGCTGAAGCGACGTTTTTGACGTCGAACTCAAAATTTGCATACTCCACAGTTTGAAAACCAGAAAAATTTGCATTTGTGAATCTCTTCTTTTATTTTCGGCAAAAAAAAAAAAAAAAAAAAATTCTTTTTATACCTTTATTTTATATAAAACTTCAAATATCCTTTAATTCTTTTGAGCAGTGTATTTCAAAGAAACGCAACCGGATCCAAACAAGACAAAATATTTCCATGGACATGAACACAATCCGAACCCAAAAAATTTCTTTGAAAAAATCGCGAACTGAACGAAATCTGAAATTGGCAAAAATATTCCAGTGAAGCATGTCGTTATTCGAACAAGAGAGAATAATTTCCGTGAACATGCAAGAAGACCCGAGCCTAACAGTTATATTTGAAGAAAAACCCGAAATCTGAATTGAACCAAATCTGGCTGCGACAAAAATATTCCTATAGCCCAATCCAAGCAAGACGAAATAATTTCTATGGACATAACCCCGACTCTAACCTAAAAAATTCGATTTGAAAAAACCTGAAATTTGACCCAAACCACATCTAAATTCCACCAAAATATTAGAAAGAATTATAAATGGATTGAAGTATGACAAAATAATTTCCGTTTACATGAACGAGATCCGAACCTAAAAATTCTATTTGAAAAAATACCTGAAATTTGAATCAAACCAAATCGGAATCTGATAAAAAATATTCCAAAGAATCGTAACCGGATCTGAATAAGACAAAAAAATTCCATTCACATGAACCCGAATCTGAACCTAAAAAAATTCTTTGAAAAAATCACGAAATCTGAACTGAACCAAATCTGGACTTGAAAAAAAAATATTCCAGTGGAGTATGTTCTTATTCGATCAAGGCAGCATAATTTCCGTGAACACGCAAGAAAACACGAACCCAAAAATTCCATTTGAAGAAAAAGCCGAAATCTGAATTGAACCAAATCTGTTCCCGACAAAAATATTCCAAAGAACTATAACTGTATCCGAGCAAGGCAAAATAATTTCCATAGACATGAATACGACCCGAACATTAAAACTCAATATCAAAAAATACCTAAAATCTGAACCGAACAAAATCTGAACCCGACGAAAATGTTCTAATGAATCATAACCAGATCCGAACAAGACAAAATAATTTCCATGGACATGAAACCAATATACTGTTTGATAACTTTTAGGTTGCAATTACATTACGGTAAGTCTTTGATTATATTTAATTTCCCGTTAGGTTACAGTTAGGTCACGGTTAAGTTAAAGTTAGGTTAAAGTTAAATTGCATTTATGTTATGGTTAGAATAAGAATATGTTATAATAAAGTGAAGGCTAGCTTACATTTATGTTATATTTAATTTATGGTAAGGTACTGTTAAGTCGAAGTTAGGTTACAGGCAAGTTATGGTTACGGTACAAAAGTTTACGGTTAGGAATTTATCCACAGAGTGAACATCACGCAGGATTTGATTAAAAATAACACTTACTTTTGTTAAATGGCTCTGAAATTATAATACTATATACCAACCTTTTAGCTACCAGCGAGTATCGATTTCATTCATGATATAGTCGGATTTAAGAGTGATATAATTAGTTTGAAATTCAAAATATTTCACTTGGGATTTCTATATGAAAAAAAATTAGTTACGTGACTTAACAGTGATTTTTGGTAAATATCAACACTTTAACACGAAAATCACGCAGTCGTTGGATACATATTCCCTCCCGCGTTTCTCATCGCTCATTTTGAGTATTTTTAGAGCTTAACATTAGTTGTTTTTTTTAAACCGATTTTTCACACAGTTAGTGGCCACGTATTTCAGACAATGCATTTCTGCATGTTTCGAGTTAATGATAAAATCATACAAATTTCAAGTTCGTTTAATATTGTTAATACGGACCCGGACAACGCCGTGTGGGTCAGCTAGTCTATACTAATAAAAGAACAAAACACTCTGTCTGTGTGTCTGTGTGTGTGTCTACGATATTTAGCAAAATCTACAGCATGTACGAAGCTCAAAATTTTTTGAGAGTAGCCCTAAATCTCTCCTGATGCACCTGAACTTCAGAATTTCGAAATTCCAATTATTAACTGACAAGGAAGTTCTCCATACGGGCATACTCAGAAAAATCTGAAAAAATTACAGAATGTTCTTCTCATTTAGTTATATATGTTTATAAAAATATTTCGGCGGAACCTCCTTATAACGTCCGTAAACAAATAATAAATTTTCGTTTATTTGGCGATTTATCTCCGGTTGGCGAAAAAACGAAATTTTGAAAAATACGCTTTTACGCTACGAATACTTTTTAAAGAAAAACTTTCTACGTTCAATTTATTTAAATAAGTTTAAGTAATTTTAATTTTGCATTTTTACTTTACTTTAAGTGTAATTTTGTCATATACGTTTATATGTACTTATAACAAAATGAAATTAATATATTTTATCATTTAAAACACAATTTAAATTGATTAAAATTGTTCCAAATTGAAAAATACACTGTTAAAAATCTGCTGCATTTTGTTGCAACGCACTCCCTTGCTTGTATAGAAAACGGTTACTTGGCCGTGAAATGGAGCTTTCTCATTGGTTGGAATAGAGATATTATATACAAGCGGCGGAGTGCGTTGCAACAAAATGCAGCAGATTTTTAACAGTGTATGACACGGTCAGTTCACCGTGCTATGGAGCATTCTCATTGGTCAGAAGAGAGATATTCTATAAAAGTAGTGGAGTGACGTTGCATTAAATGCTGCAGATTTTTAACAGTGAAGTCAATTAAAATCAATTTTCAGATTTGTTAAAATCGTCTGCTTTTGGCGAGGAAACCACTGATCGCCAAATCCCGCGTCGCTTTCAGCTTTTCACGCCAATTATTCCAAACTATTTTATTTTTTTACATATCTAATAATGTAATTCCGCCGCTAATTTTCACTGATTGCAATTCCTCCCCCAAAATTAATTAGAAGCAGATTGTAGTTTACCGTTTTTAGACACTTTTTAATTAGGGAGGGTGATCCTTTGAAAAGATCAATTTATAGAAAGAAAATTAATAGCCAACAAATTCCGCTTGTTCACCTTTTTGTTATAAATTCTCTACTTTCCGTTTCATGGTTGATAGAGCGTTTAAAGTCTGTTCTGATGAATTTTTAAACGAAGAGTTGCGTAAGATCCGTGAGATTGCAGGTTCTAATGGGTATAAAATAAGTAGCATCAATAAATTAATTATTATAGAAAAGGGAAGCCTAAACAACAATATCCAGGGTTAACTGAAAGATTCAATAAAGGGGGTGATTCTAAAAATTTTTAAAGAGTTTCTTTTCCATATCTGAAAGACAGTTTTGAGAAATTAAAATTTAAATTAAAAAAGTTTAATATTGATTTGATTGCAACTCCTTCACCAAAATTAAGATATTTACTTAATAAGCAAGTGGATCCTATTGGACATGATGATCTTGCTGGAGTTTATGAAATACCTTATATTACTGAAAATGGTGACTTAAATTATTACATAGGCATGACTGGGAGAAAGTTTGGAATTAGAAAAGGGGAGCACGAATCTGATATTAAATTTGGACGTACTAACACTGCCTTATCAAGAACATATTTAAATGATGAGATAAAAATATTGTTTAATCAAAGTAAATTATGTTTCATATCTAATTGTAATCGTAAATCTATTATAAGAGAGTCCATTGAAATTTATACGCGTAATAATCTGGTTTGCAATGATACCGTTTCTTTTATTATTCCTAAGTTATGGTTAGAATTAATGAATAAATTCCTCGTGAGGGCTTGAATGGGATGAACCAAGTTGAAATTTCTTTTGATCATGGTCTATTTTTATTTTAATTTAATTTTTTACAATAGCGCGCGTGTTTTTTTTGGTATTTTTTTATCTCTTTGTCGCGTGTCATTTGTATTGACCGTGAAATAGTTTGAAATTTTTATTTTTAGTTAAGTTTTAGATCATGGTCTATATTTTAATTTTTTGCAATAGAGCGCGTGTTTTTTGTTATTTATATCTCATTGTCGCGTGTCATTTGTATTGTCCGAGAAATATTTTGAAATTTTGTTTTATTTATATTATGACTATGGAACTTATTTGACGGGTCCGAAACATGTCAATGTATTTTATTTTTACTATAACACCTTTCTAAAGAA
This sequence comes from Maratus speculifer, assembly GCA_964019185.1. Taxonomy (NCBI): domain Eukaryota; kingdom Metazoa; phylum Arthropoda; class Arachnida; order Araneae; family Salticidae; genus Maratus; species Maratus speculifer. The sequence goes on from OZ025293.1 coordinate 32,287,928, forward strand.
AAATTAAAATTGTTATTAAAATGTTTCACTGATCCTTTATTACTTACATGAGTAGTTTAATTCGTAATTTTTTTTTTTCAAAAAATTCTGAGTATGCCCCCAATGGTTGGTTGGTTGGTTGGTTTGTTGGGTTTATTGGCACAAAGTCCAAATTTGGACATGCTGCGCCAAACAAAAGTAGAGAAAAAACATGTAGAAAACAATATACAAAGTAAGTAAAGTAAACAAACATATCTGGATGGGGTACCCATCCAGATTACTAATAAAAAGACCACATTACACAATAAAAAGTAGGTTAAATTTCAGCGAAAACTAAAATAAATTGTTGAAAAAAGTAAGATGTAAGAAAAATGGTTAAATGTGATGGTAAAAACCCGCATGTTTTAAAAACATAAAAATATTCTCATTGGGTTTTTCTCCAATGAGGTCTATTAAATGAGGTGATGACACTTTGAAGTAGTCCCTGTACAAATGTCGAAGTGCAGGGCAGTCGGTTAAAATGTGGTGAATGGTGAGTTCAGTAAAGTAACATTTTGGGCACATAGGAGCAGGTTCTCGTAACAGATGTTTATGAGTGATTCTAGAATGGCCTATACGGAGACGAGTAAGGAGAACATCTTTTTTTCTTGAAGAATTGGAGGGCCAGATAGATATGACTGGTTTAATCGAATGCAATTTATTACTTAATTCAGAATCCCAGGATTTTTTCCACTTATTGTTAATCACATGTTTTATTTCCTTTTTTATGTCAGAGAAAGGTATCTTACAAATAATGAGGTTTGATGCTTGCTTCGCAGCCGAATCAGCTCTCTCGTTGCCACTTATTCCCATATGTCCCGGCACCCAGCATAATTTAATGTTAAAACCACGATTTTTCAAATCATTAAGAAGACTAATTATTGATGAAAAGTAAGAATTTTCCTTAGAGCAAGCCTTTAGTGCATCAAGAGAGCTTTTAGAATCTGTATAAATAATAAAAGAACGATGGTGATAATGACGAGAAATATGGATGATAGCCTTTTCAATGGCAATGAGCTCAGCTGTAAATACAGAGATGATAGAAGGTAACTGAAAACTGAACGAGTTGTGTTTATCAACAAAAGCACATCCAGCATAATTTAGGGATTTTGAGCCATCAGTATACACTTCATGATAATCAGCATAGTCAACACGATGCGAAGCAAACAACTGTTGAAATATTATCGGATTGGCATTATTTTTATCAAACTTAGCAAAAGGATTGAGGTAAGTAACATTTGATGTTGTCCAGGGTGGTAAGAGGCAACGAGGACTGGATTTGATTTCTATATCCTCAAGAGAGGTACCACGGATTATTTCTCGCATTCTGAAACCAAATGAAGGAATGGAGAGAGGACGATGCTGATATAGCATATCATTGTCAGTGTTTAATAAATGATCATGAAGGGGGTGATCTGATAGTGAAAGAATTCTAAAATACAGTTCAAGAGAGAGTTTTTCACGAATGCTATGCAATGATGGCTCAAAACAATCCACATATAGGCTCTGAACTGTAGAGGTCCTAAAAGCTCCAGAACATATACGAAGGGCGCTGTGGTGCACAGTGTCCAATTTCGTTAAAATGGTGTTACGGGCTGAACCATAAATTGGGCAACCATAGTCAAGTTTTGAACGGATTACAGATCGGTAAATTCTTAGGAGGGATGTTCTGTCAGCACCCCAACTTGTATTTGATAAAACCTTTAATAAATTCAACTGCTTTTCACATTTCGTACGCAAATATAAAATATGAGGTTTGAATGTTAGTTTTTTGTCAAAATAAATACCTAAAAAACGGGCATTGTCAACAACAGCAATTTTTGTCTTTTTGATAAAAACCTCTGGATCTGGATGAAGATTTCGTCGTTTACAAAAATGAACACAAAAGGTCTTATCGGGAGAAAAGTTGAACCCATTAAGATTTGTCCATTTAATAACAGAATTAATGGTATTCTGTAACTGTCGTTCAATGAACCGCATATCATGTCCTTGGCATGAAATTTTAAAATCATCCACATACAAGCTGCCATCCACAGAAGGAGGTAGCTGATTTAAAATATCATTTATTTTAATTGCAAATAGTGTCACACTCAAGACACTACCCTGAGGGACACTTTCTTCTTGGAAGAAAAAATCTGACAAAACATTCCCCACACGAACTTGGAAGATGCGAGTAGCTAAAAAGTTCTTTATAAAAATTGGGAGATTTCCCCTAAAGTTCATATTAAAGAGGTCACAAAGGATCCCATACCTCCAAGTCTTATCGTAAGCCTTTTCAATATCAAAAAATATTGAAACAAGGTGTTTACGTTTTAAAAAAGCATTGCGGATATGTGTTTCCAAGTCAAGTAGATTATCTATAGTAGAACGTCCACGGCGAAAACCACTTTGGAAGGCAGCAAGATGATGATTATATTCTAGTTCGTGTACAAGTCTAGCATTAACCATTTTTTCAAGTAATTTGCAAAGACAACTTGATAGTGCAATAGGGCGGTAGTTATTTGAATTACTAGGGTCTTTACCAGGTTTTGCAAAGGGAATAATAATTGCCTTATTCCATGCTGAGGGGAAAACTTGTTCTTCCCAAATCCTATTATAAAATTTAAGAAGGTTGGTAAGTGAACATGGACCAAGATGTTTTAGCATAATGTAAGTGATATTATCAGGACCGGGAGCAGATGTATGAGTGGTATGTAAACAGTTTTTAAGTTCACTATTAGTAAATGGGCTATTGTAATCATATGAAGTACGAGCATTAAAGTTTATTTGCACCTTCTTTTTTTGTTTTTTATGAGATAAAAAGGGCTCAGGATATGCATCAGACCTTGAAATGGAGGCAAGAGATTTTCCAATTGCATCACTGATACCTTTTACAGAAGTAATTAACTGGCCGTTATGTTTTATGATTGAGATTGTTTGTTCCTTGTAGAGGCCCATACAATTTTTAACTTTTTCCACAAAACCTTGCTCGATGTGTTTGAGGTAAGACTTGAAGTGTAATTTATCCAAGAGTCACGTTGACATTTTCTTCGCACTTTTCTAAATTCTGCCTTTGCTTTTTTAAATAAAATATGATTTTCAGCTGTGGGATACCTCCTAAAAATGTTCCAAGCTTTTTGTTGCTTTTTCTTACTTATCTGGCATTCATTGTTCCACCAAGGTCTCCAATGTCTCCGAGAAGATGTTTTGGGGATGCTATAATCAGCTGCATTTTAATAATGCAGCTAGTTATTTTGTCAGTTACTTCATCTATACTTCCCTCAATCATATCAGCAGTAATAGTAGCTTGAGTCTTAAAAGTCTGCCAGTTTGCCCTGTTGTATGCATATCTATGATGAGAGTTAAAATCTGAATGAGTATCGGCATGGGTTAAGAAAATGGGAAAGTGGTCACTGCCATGAATGTCTTCCCCAACCCAAAAATTCCAAAAAGGATAAATGACTGGTGAACAAATAACCAGATCAATTGCATGAAAAGTTTTTGAGGGCTCATGAAAATAGGTTTTATCACCATTGTTCAGCAAACATAAGTTATTGTCTGTGATTAAATTTTCAATTTGACGTCCACGTGGACTTGTGTCACTATTTCCCCATAAAGGACTGTGGGCGTTAAAATCACCGAGAACTATGAATGGCTGTGGGAGTTGCTGAATCAGATTATCCAGTTGGTAGGAATGAACAACCTGATTTGGTGGTAGATAAATGTTACAGATTGTAATAAGGTGCTTGATGTGGGTCTGTATTGCTATTGCTTGAAGAGAAGTGTTAAGAGTGATTGGAGTATGTGGATATTTATGAGAAATGAAAAGAGCTACACCACCTGTAGCTCTGTCATTACTGATAAAGTCTTTTTTAAAACAGTTATAACCATGCAATTTGACTTTGTCATCTAATTTAGTATAGGTTTCTTGCAGTGCAAGGCAAGCTACATTATGATCATGCAGCATGTCACGAATTTCGTCACGTTTATTACGGTAGCCGCGGCAATTCCACGATATAATATTCGTCATTATATGGGTTTTATTAAATTGAAATATCAACACTGTTGTCGTCTATTTCAGAGG